>JAUZST010095562.1:0-18986 GCA_034779995.1 Parotocinclus haroldoi
TGCTTGGATTGTAAGACTGTATCAATTGTAAGTCGCTCTGGATAAGGGCGTCTGCTAAATGCTGGAAAATGTAAATGATTTGGGTATAAATTAAAATCACCTTCACAAGCTGCTTAAGCTGTTTCTTCCCAATTTGTGTCTTATGTCAGTCGTGCCGAGTACAGGCAGATCACAAAAAGTCATTTTCAAACGAAAAAAAAAAACCCAAACACAACAAGTTCACAGCTCTTGCTTTATAGCAGCAGATGCAGAGACATCTAAAACAAAAGCACTATGTGACGTTAATAATGTTACTCCATGTCGGTTTGTTTTTGTCACTTCTTCGTACTACTACTCGCTAAGAGAACACTATTTCAGATATATTAGAGAACGCTTCAAGTGCAATAGTTAATCAGTGATCACTGTTTTCTCCTCCCCAATTTTTCCTTGCATGGCTACCAGCGTTCGTTCTAACTATTAAACTTTCTCCATTTTATTGCAGCTAGTCCAGAGTAGGTGCATGTGGCCTATGATGGACTTTGCATAGAATAAGAAGTTAGGATTAATCTGACCTCAACTCGCAAGTACTTGGTTTTTATGCCTATATCCATATGTAATTCATGATTAAAGCATAAATAATGCACTGAATTCAATGCAATCTATGAAACCAATAAAGACCAAGTTAAAAAGAATGTAAAACAAATTTTTGCAGTTTTGGCATCTTATCACTGGAGCAGCAGCTCCTAGATTAAAGGTCTGTCTGCAATTGCTCCAGTAGGCCAATATAATATACATATGCATAACATAATAATAAAAGAATAAAATATTGCAATATACATAATATGCCTATGACCATGCCCTGGTTCTTTTTCTTTTGGATTTTGTGGCGATTGGCATACTGTATTGGTGCAGTGGCGCCACCTATTTGACTGGATTACGTGCATCGTAGTTGAAAGATCTCTTTATTAAATGTTTTATTTATTACTTTTCTGCTTAATATTGATATATAATATACAGACAATCTGGTGCCAAGCTGGTTTTTGATTCAATTCAATTCAATTCAATTCAATTTTATTTATATAGCGCTTTTTCCAATGTAGCATTGTCTCAAAGCAGCTTTACAGTAATACATTATCTAAAAGGCCAATCATAACTTGAGCAAGCCTAGGGCGACAGTATGGGCGGCCTAGATGTTAATTAAATAAATACTAAATGTATATTAAATCATATCAAAATTAGTTTAAAATAAATAACAAATGATTAATAAAATTTAAATTAGTAGTAGAAAACTACAAAATAAGCTAAATTATAAAACAAAATTGATTATATGACAAGTCCTTAGAGGGAGGTACTTGGAGGCACATCGTCTCCTACTGTCCTACTGATGGAGGGAGTTCCTGCCCTCTGGTGGGACCTGCCTCCGTGGTTGGAGACCGTCAGAGTGATGCCGAGCTGGAAAAACATCCAGGCGTGCGGTGCTGGAACCAGCACATAACATCAGCTTGGAGAGAAAAAAGGTAGTTATTGATGGGTTAGGAACACAGTTTTGATCTCAAACCGTTTTTACTGTTTAATTTTGGTTTACTGTATTTGTGCAGTTATTGCACTGTGAAGTAGTTTCAACTACTGCTGTATGAAAGTTACTTTTGAAATCATTGTTATTATTAACAACCAGTGGCACCAGGCCCAAGGCAGAAAGAGCCATAGACAGGGTGCCATTCCATTGTAAGGCATACTCAGGAACCCACACCTAGGGCAGTTTAGAAACACCAGTTACCACCAGTTAAATCTTGAATAGAAGCTTAAGGTTAAGGGCCCAACAGTGGCTGCTTAATGGAGCCTAGACTTGAACTCACAAATGTTTGATTATTAATCCTGAAACATGTTCACTGTACCACCCCATTTAACCGGTTTATTTATGAAACACTGACTTTTAAAATTACTGTTATTATTAATAACCAGTGGCACAGGGTCCAAGGCAGAAACGGACACAGGGTGCCATTGTAAGGCATACTCAGGTACCCACACCTAGGGCAATTTAGAAACACCAATTACCGTAATGCATGTCTTTGGAATGTGGGAACAAGCTGAAGTACCCGGAGTAAACCAAAGTCCGTCACAAAGACACAGGAAGGACATACAGACTCTATAGAGGGGGGGGTCCAAGGTCAGATTGAATCGGGGACACTGGAGGTGTGAGGCGACCGTGATAACTGCTGCGACATCGTGCTGCAACACTACAGTTCTCTTTTTATTAGTATTTTTGTCAGCACTTTTATCAGCTTAATTATGTCTAACAACACAGTTGATCTACTGTTGAATCTACAGTTGAATTGGACGTCTTGTTCAGTGCCCTCTTTTGAGAAAAAAAAAAACATGCCCTTGAGAGTTTTAGTTGAAGAAGCTTGATATATATAACTCTCTATTCAACACAACTTTTGAATGTAGCTGAATAAGGAAGACTTGACGTTTGAGCATAAGTCTGAAGGACATGTCACCAGGCTGTAAATTCATAACCGTTAACATCCCCCCACTGCCATCCTTAGTAACACAAGTCATCCTGACCGACTAATGATGTTAAGCAAATATAAAACATGTTCAATATAAAAATCACACATTTATTTGTGATTTAGTTATGCACAGTTGATGCTGACGTGCCAAAATTTGTAAGTACCCCAACTTTCTATACAACCCATTAACCCAGCATTATGGGGGACAAAACTGAAATTTTATCTTAGAAATGGATTAGCAACTACTGTAGATTAAAAAAGTGTCCTTTAGATTTGCCATCAGTGTAAAAAAGAAACCTGAACATGGAAAAGAAAAACCCCTAACTATTACTTTTTGAGCTATTTAATTCAAATGTAATTTAGATTTCAAATAAGTTTCTATTTTTTTCCACTTCAATCCCACTTTGGCACAAACATGTCATATATGCACTGACTGTATATGTTGGAGTTTAAATAACTCACTCTGTGGATGAAGACAGCATTCCTGTTAAAGGTTTTGCCTTTGCAGATGAGAGGAAAGCAGGGTTAGCACTTTGAAAAGTAAAAGATGCAAGGCACTACATGGAAGTAAATGCCAATTGGCTGATGTACTCTGATGGCCTGAGAGGATTCTGCTCCTCTTCTGGCATCTGCATCAAACTGATATGCTGCTTTGCACCAAAAATATGTAGAAACAGTAATGAATGATTTCCACATTTGCAATACTTTCCTTATGTTACAGAATGTAAGAAAGCAGAACTGGATGTTATTCATGTGAGCATGATTCAATTATGATTCAGTAATGCAGGTGTACAGGAAGGACCAAGAGGAAGACTTTCATGATAAAGGGTCTTGAAATGTAAGGTGCTGAAGGAAGTATTGCACTAGGGGAAAAAAATAAAATCTAAAAGAAGACGAAAATCTCTCTTCCAAACCACTAACTGTTATGATTTGAGTTAGGACCCAAGGATGCGGGAAAGAAGGGGCCCAACGACATATAGTAGAAATGGGGAAATAACAAACAAGGCAGAGCACAAGGCTCTCCAATTTGCAAAAACTAAACAAGGGAAAAAGGTCTGCAGCTGTGTTGCGTCCCAAACGGGAATGTCACCCACAGCTGACGTGCGCATGAATCGGCGGCAATGTGCGCCGAATCAGCAGACGGCGAGCGTGCAGTAAGCATGAGAATGCGCAGATTTGGGACGCTTCCCAAATCGAGTAGCCTCCGGAGTAGCTCCGGAACGCCAGGGGGTGAGCCCAAGCTCGAGTGTGCTCAAATCCAGTTGCACAGCTGACCGGAGCGAGACTCGGCTACCAGCCGACGTGGGACAGCGGAGAGAAACCCTGATATTGTCCCCAAACCGTTAAGTACCTCAGGAGTTTCCCTCATACGCGTCCGTCAGCACTATGAGCCGCTGGACGTTACCGACTGGCCGTAAATGATCCCTTGCATTTCTTTCACAAAGTCCCGTAGCGAGCCGAAGAACAAGCGTACTGTGTGTGACGACGTGGCCCTGAACAGGACTGAGGCTCGTCTTTAAGTAACGGGAGGTGTACATCATCACGTCGTCAATTAAACTCAGCATATAAACTGTGTCACCGGACTCTCTGTAACAGCTTGAGGTAAGCCTCATAACACTTACCCAGAATAATGGACAAACAAAATGAAAATTTCATCTTAGAAATTGATTTCCATATCCAGTGAGTGTGCAGTGGTATGTCAGAAGTGAATGGTGTTGCAAAGAGCATCTTGTGTTTCCCTCCTATCTGTGAGTATACTAAACTTTTATTGTAATCAGATGTTGATTCTGAGATACAGCAGGTGGTGGATTATTTGACTGCAGACTTGAATAAAGATTTGACAGCGATTCACTAATGTTTCATCAATTAATCAATTGATAAAGTAATATTGAATATATTGGTAATCAAGGGAATCCCACTACAGTGCTTTTGAGTTAAGATTAAATCTTTTTTGAAAACAGACAAAATAATGATAACAATAATAATAATACTCGTCGTCATCATCATCATCATTAAGTAAAATAAAGCATAGTCACCCACACACTAGATAATCAAAGTGGCTTCTTAAGTACTGTAATGGTGTCTTTTGAGATTAAATGGCAACACCACATGAAATATATTTGTACAGTTTAACATTTTAATTTAATTTGAATTTTACATAAATTTGATCATTTCCCTTATGATTGAGTGTAGTAATTAGCATAAAACTTTGACAAATATAAATTGCTTGTTTATTTAGTTTATGTAATGCCACTCTTCAGCATCAAAGGCCATCAAACGACAGGCACGAGGTTGTGTTGAAACTGGTCATGTGTGTGTGTGTGTGTGTGTGTGTGTGTGTATGTGAGGAGGGGGGTGGTTTAACCAAATGCATGTCTTTGGACTCAACAGTGAGGCAACAGTGGTATCCATTGAGATTGAAAAATCTACAAATCAGTAAATAGCCTAAATCCATTCAGAAGTAAAAGTAGCACAGTAGAATGTAGTGCTTTTATTATTAGGTCTACATCTACTGAACTGGAAAAATGACTTTTCCTCGGCCATCCAGATACACTAGGATTTCTTATTTCCCAGTGCTGGAACCCTTTGAGTGAACCAGGGCTTATGATTATATTAAAGACAGATGATTAGATCTGAACCTCAACATGAGAAAAAGACAGAGTTAAAACCACCTTACACAATGATCGACATGACACGAGCACGACCCAACTCTAGCAACTCTAACTCATGATTTTTCCATCATTGGAAATTTATCTGTGACAGTGATATGAAAGTAATTTGGTGGAAGGCCACCATTACCGACACAGCGATCCCCACAATCTACAGTGAGACCAAAACTGGTCATGGAATCACCTTGAGAAAAAAAGAAATAATCTATAGGAACAAAAGATGCATCGATAATTGATTAATAATCCAATTTTCACCCTCTGAATCATAACAGAATCAAATTGTAACGTGCCAATAGATTTCTACCCCTAGCTAAAAGTACCAGGCTGTGATTCAGCAGATGGCATTTCACTATGCACACAGTTACAGCAAGAACTGCTATACAGTAATATGAGCAATGTGGAACAGTTTGAATATAGACCCACACACACACACACACACTCGTGTGTCTTGTTAAACATATATTTTGGGACTTTTATTTATTCTAATGATCACTGTAGCTTATTAATGCCACACCTACACTGTACCCTAATATGACTATCTAAAGTAAACCCTTTAACTCTTTGAAAATGTAAATATAAGTTACAGTTTTTGTCTAAATAATATTATTTACTCCACTTCTGGGGAGTACTGAAGCCCCACGCACATACACACAGTACAGAGTATTCCCGAACAAGGTATATGCGGACATAAAATTACCTTACAGATCATCGTGGAGTTGGCTCAGTCAAGCTGTCAGTGCTAAAAATACATTGTTTGTATCAATTCGACAACTTTGGTTGTGTTACAAAGTACACATCCTCTATATAGTCAAATGATGTAATCCAGATATTATTGTATTCTTTTTACTTTGTTGAATGTATCGCATTGTCTTTGTCATTTCAATTTAACTGTCAGCTTTAGTGCTGAACATTTAGCAATTCTACCATTTATACTGATAATTAATTCATTTTAATTTAATTTATTTTTAGTCTACTAAAGGTAGATGGTTTTGTAAATGGAAAATGCTATACAAATATATATATATATAATATAATATAATATAAAAAAGTTTTTATTACACAGCTGCTATTTATGACATGTTTTTTCTTTTAATTTAACCAAAAACAACAAATATTTGTGTTGAGCCTTTGCTCTTGACAATTCAAAAACAGGTGTTACATTTAAGGCACAAAATCACAACTGGTGTTCCATACTATGGAATATATGATTTATATACTCTGTAAGTAGTGCTTCAGAAGGAGTGAAGACAAGACAAAGGCAAGTTCACTGTCATTTGATATACGCTTAAGCTTGGTGTTCAAGACCACCATATTTTTGATGGTTCAAGCCTGCTTTTTTGCTGGGCAGGTTTAGGCACTTTAGTGCCTATTTCCAGTAAACAAGGGGCAGAGCTATAGGCATGCTCTAGATTAAACACCAGTCTATCTCTGGATGTCCAATGTGTCTGCATATGGCACCCATCCCAGTGGGAAGGCACAGCTGGGTCTCAAACCCTCTTAAACCTTCAAAACCATCTTGTGGTACAAAATATGTCAACTTAGCATTTATGCTAAGTACAAGATTGTTTAGCTTTAGTTTTAGAAATTATTTTTTTATTTCAAGCCTTGCCAAATTGTAATAAGCTGAAAGTATAAAGTATGGAAACTATGGAGCATGCACATAAAAATAGTGTTTCTTAAATTTGCCTTTATTTCATTGCAGGCAGTTTGAACTTGATATATTTTATGTTCTGTCTGGGCAGCTTTATTTCCTATGTTAATACACATCACTCTTGCAATTCAGACCTGCAATACATTGCAAAAGAGTCGGGATTGTAAAGCATTTATACCAAACTTATTCAGGTCTTATATTGTAACATTCTTAACGGTCTTAAGGTGTGCAACTTAAGGTCTTCTTAAGGAGCATGTGGTCGTCATCGTGGAGTTTTCAGTTTCAAGTTTCTTGTTCTCTATTGGGGACAGGTCAGGACTGCAGGCAGGCCAGTCCAGTACCTGTACCATCTTCTTTTGCAGCCAGTCTACGATGACGACCACATGCTCCTTAAGAAGACCTTAAGTTGCACACCTTAAGACCGTTAAGAATGTATTTTGTGCATCATGTGATTTTGCATTATCTTGTTGACAAATGCAGTGGGAAGGATGACGTCTTGAAGGCAGCACATGTTGCTTTAATAGCTTAATGTACTTTTGTGCATTATTGCTGACATCATGTGCCATGAAGTGTAAATGGCCAAGGGCACTGATTTAACCATACCATGACAGTTTGTATGGTCCTTTTAATCATAGGTTCGGAGCACACAGTGTCCATTTTTTTCTGAATAATGATTCCTTTGAGCATAAAAAACGTGTCCACTGTGTAACGGTCCACCCCAGATGCCGCAGGGACCAATGCCAACTCTGGAAATGGTTAACATAAAGCTTCATTTTTGCACATTAGTTTTAAGTTTTAAGTAGCATTTGTGAATGTAACTCCATATTGTTGTGCTTAATAAAGGTTTGCCAAAATAATCCCTTGCCCATGTGGTTATATCAGTTATTGTTGGTGGTTCTTGATGCAGTGCCTTATGAGGGATCACAGGCGTTCACCTTCAGCTTGCGGCCTTGGGCTTTATGCGGTGAAATTCCGCCAGATTCAGTGAATCGTGTAACGATATTATGCAGAGTAGAGGTAATTTGTTGACAAATTGGAGTACTTTCGGACTTATTTACATCACCTGTTTGAAATCATTATTTAGTACTTATATGCATTTTACATTCTGCCCCATGTTTTGTTTGGAGTTGTAAAAAAAATCCAATAAATGTTTATAATTTTGCCTTATGGTGTTTTTGCAAGAAACAGAGCAAGTGACTAGAGCTGTTTTTTAGGAAGTTAACGTGAATAAACGAGAACAAAATCAGAATGCAAAGGCTCTCTTTAAGCGAATGCTAGCAGATGTGCAGAAGGACATTATAAGTTAATGTGTCCTAGGCTAGAGACTATTTATTACACTAGCCTGCAGGTAGAAACTGTTCTTTAACTGGTAGTACGTGACTGCATGCTCTGGAAACTTCAGACAGATGGCAGCTTGGCAAATAAATTGCATGCTGGGTGTTTGGAGTCAGAGAGCTTTCCTTGGGCACTCTGACAGGTGAAAGTTTTTGATAATGCGTGGCATCAATTTCAAAGCATAAGCAAAATAGTTGTTTTGCGAACAGACATTGCTATACTGTATGCGTGGATGGACCAGTTAAGGGATCTTATTTAATCCATTATACAAGCCCATTTTGGCACTAGGCATAAAATTGAGGAGTCAGTCGTTCATGTAATACCTGGTGATAGTTATACTAAACACAACTTTTGAAAATAAAGGTGTGATATTTAAAACAATGCAAAAAAGCAGTAATGACACAGACCGATCAGGCATAACATCAATCTCTTGTTTCTAAATTCATTGTCTATTTGTATGAGTTTCACTTACAAAGCACTTTGTTCTTCTGCAATTAAAGACTGTTGTTTATTTTGGTTCTTTACGCTCTTTGTCTGAACGATTTACTCTGTTCTCTAATAGTCAGGACCCCACAACTCGGGTACCATTTGAGTGATGGATCATTGCGAGCATTACATTTACACTTACTTGCACTGAAGTGGTGGTAGTTCGTTAGTATGTGTTGTGCCTGTGTGAGTGGATCAGACACTGCAATGCTGCTAGAGGTTCTAAACACCGGTGGACTGAAAATATTCCGCCTACCACAATGTCCAGCCACCAGCAGCCTGTAGGCAGTTATGTAAGCACTTATTAAGGGAGGGTGGTCATAATGCCTTGTTGCATAATAAAGAAGACCACAATTGTCCCAGAAATGTATTGCCATGACCAGATTGGCAATATCTCTTATGGTGCAAAAGTTATCAACACAAAGTTGCAACAACAACTGGGAAAGTTGCCTGTGATGCACAGCTAGGACTGAGTGTGCTGTCCCTGGTGCTGAACACAGAGCCGAATGTGCAGGATCCAGTCGTTATGAACCCGCATGAGAATCTCTGCGTAAAATGCTGTCACAAGCCTCGACGATGTGGTGCTGCAGGTGCTTTGTTGCAGATTTTCTCAGCATACATAATTTGTTTGAGATGACCCCAAACATAAAACTGAAATGGTATAAGGTTGGGTGAGCCAAGCAGCCATTCCACAGGTCCACGATGGCCAGTCCAATGACCAGAGAATTTAATATTTAGCTCCTGACGAACATGTGCTCTGTAGTGTGTTAAAGCCCCATCCTGTTGGAAATAACAGGGGAAACTGTAGCATTGTTAGGTAACGATGAGCATTTAGCGTCTGATCATTGAAAATTTATTACACAGCTGTCCCATATTCCACACCACACCATAACATTCACAGCACCTATGAATTTTGTGTTTGCCATCCATGTTGCCAAAGGGTTTTCTGCACGTTCTGGCGGTTGACCTCACCACTGACATAGGATACTGTTGATGTTGGTCTAACGTCCAGGTTTAGAACTTGACATGTCTATTGGTGTCATCTATTGGTATTAAGAATCTGTACAGGGGATGACTGCCTGACACGACATTCTGCTGTGACAGGTCGCATGCTGCATCATGGGCTTTTTGCAAAACCATTGTTGGGGTCGGTAGTGGTCATGTCATCCACAGTCCCGGTTTCTCTGAATTTGGCTATCAGAAATGCAACAGTGCTGTGTAAAATTATTGGTCATTCTGGATTTTGGTTGTTATAGTCAGCGGCTATGATATGTTAGCTGCCAGCAACTCATTTATTAAGATTTCTTAGATTTGTTGGCATCTTTCGAGTCACAGTGTTTCCGCCTTCTCACCAAAGTCAATTGTTCTTGCATCACAAGTGTGGGAAATGTGTGTGTGTGTGTGTGTGTGTGCGCGCATCTGTGTGCGCGCATCTGTGTGCGTGTGCATGTGCGTCTGTGTATGTGTGCGCATGTGCGTGTGTGCCTGATTGCGTGTGTGTGTGTATGTGTGTGTGTGTGTGTGCGCGCGCGTGCGTGCGTGCGTGCATGCTGGTTTTCTCAATGCTGATCCGTAATGCTCTGATCCTAGGATCCAATATAATTATTTAAAATGATCCTATGTGCTTTATTCTCTCAGCAGTGTTTGGCGTGATCACTCTTCATTCATGCGAGCAACATTTATTAGTGTACATTTTCTTAATAGAATTATCATAAGTTATTGCAGTAGATAAAATATCATACAATTATTGATATAGTAACCATAACACAATAATAGTTAATGTGCACTCCCTAAAACATTCTCAAACACGCACACACCAAAACGTGTCTTTCTGTCATTGGTGAGATTTAAATAATATTACTGTAGGTAATTAATGTTACACCTATACATAGGCCTACACACATATAAACGGCCTGTATGTGTTAATGAGTTTATATTTGGTACTCTGTGGTTGAAGACACCATTCCTGTCAAAAGTATTTCCTTTGCAGATGAGAAGGCGGCAAAGTCAGCTTTAAGTAAGCGATCTAGAGCACTACATGGAATTGACTGGCAATGTGGCTGGCTGATACTCAGTGATGGCCTAAGAGGATTCTGATTCTCATTGGGCATCGGTAACAAACTGATAAGCTGCTATGCACCATAAACATTTGGCCACTTTGGTTGTGAATTCCACTTCTGCAGAACTGCTGTCATTTCATGGTCTCTAAGAAAGTAGACCTGGAGGTTACGTATGTAAACACACATCTATTGCTAGTGTGAGGTTTTCTGGTCATGTAGGTATTAAAGCAAGAGTGACATGACAAAGGGTCCAGTAATAGGAAACTAGTGTTGGAGTGACTCAGGTCTAAAATGAATTATGACATCTCTGTGTGGTCAGTGATCTGGAAAAATCGCCAAGTAGGACTTGCATGATCCCAACAACGCATTGCATAGGAAGCATAGATGAAACATGAAAGCGAGCTGCTAAACCTTAAAGTGAAAGTGGCACGAATAGAATAAAATTAATGGACAAATTAGAAATGTGGTGGCAGCTTTAACTGACCGGTGATGTAGCTTTTCATATCAGATTAGAGGGACCATTTTAGGGGATTAGGGGATATTTCAAAATAAATATGAAGCAATTAAAAAAAAGAAGTATTTGATTTTATTTCATTAAACAAGGTCATCAGAACAGCAAATAAAGTAAAAGAAAGTTGTTTGGTTATGCAAATAGGATGCAAACTCAATTACCGTGATTGAGTAGCATGTGACATATTCATGGGGTCAACAGAAGCATGTCAAACTAGACGAGAGTGCCACACGTTGACTGTTCAGTAGGGTGTATGGTCACCCACGACTGCCAAAATACACTGACAGTGATGGGCATGAACAGGAGCAGATTGTCTAGCAGTGTGGGATCCTCTTCCTATTTATTTTGAAATATCACATAATTTTTGTGACCAGTGTATTCAGCTAGTGGCCAACACAGACACTGCTTAAGTAACAGCCCAAATTCATCTTTTCCATTTCCATTTCCAGTATTTAACAGACACCCTTATCCATAGCGACTTACAAAAGTGCTTTAAGACATCACTAACATAATCCATTCTTAATAATAAGTAATTTAAACAAGAATACACTTCTAAAACTGTAAAGGTTGTGGGGTTTTTTAAGAGCTAGAAGGACAAGGGTGGGGGTTTTAGTTGAGGTAAGTGTGGAATAAATGGGTAGCCAGAGACTCAGCTGTTCAAACATTGAGGGGAAGTTCATTCCACTTAGGAACCAAAACAGAGAAGAGTCTAGATAATTGCCTTCCTTTTCCCCTCAGAGATGGGGGACCAGTCGAGCAGTGCTAGAGGACCGAAGTGAGCGAGGTGCAGTTCAGGGTGTGATAAGTGCTGCAAGGTAGGAGGGTGCAAGCCCATTTTTAGCTTTGTAAGCAAGCATCAGCGTTTTAAATCTGATACGAGCAGATACAGGGAGCCAGTGGAGAGATCAGAGCAGTGGTGTAGTGTGTGTGAATTTGGGAACCCTGAACATCTTTTCCATCTGGACATTAGATTCTGGATGTTTGACATGACATGAGGATACTGTTCACTCCGAGGACCTCTGTGAAAAATAGGCCACACCCAAGAAGTAAACTGATCTGTTAGGGAAGAAGACCCTGGGAGTCTACAATGATTTGCCACTACTTTACTCAACATGCTGTTACTGTTACATGGCTCATAAATTTCCACATCATTGTTCTCTACCAGCCACCTGGCCAGCTAGACTTTACTGAAGATTTGGATGGTATTTGAGTCTATCCTCTCCAGACTGGCATCCACTTATCCTGCTTGGTGACTTCAATTTTTCATCAGACACGTTCCTTTCTCTTTTCTGTCTTGTCATCCCTCAACTTATCTTGTAACAACTGTCCTTGGACTGGTTTTCAGGTATCCTTCTGTAGCCATCGAGATTGACATAACTCTATTCCATCTACTCTATTCCATCGATGACCACTTTGTTTCCTTCTCTATTGCTCTTAATCTATGCAACCACTTCTGCAGCAAGTCACACCTGCTAACCCGAAAAAGTTTGTGAACCCTTCAGAATTTTCTGTATTTCTGCATATATATGACCTAAACCATCATTAGATTTTCACGCAAGTCCTAAAAGTAGATAAAGAGAACCCAGTTAAACAAATGAGACAAAAATGTTATACTTGGTCATTTATTTATTGAGGAAAATGATCCTATATTACATATTGGTGAGTGGGGGTCACACCAGATACTGAAAGCAAAGATTCACATACTTTTGCCACTCACAGATATGTAATATTGGATCATTTTCCACAATAAATGGCCAAGTATAATCCTTATGTCTCATTTGTTTAACTGCATTCTCTTTATCTATAAGATAACTAGCTACAGAGCTAGCGAGGACAGAACTTTATTAAACAGAATCCAAATTCGTAAACTATAAACCTTTTCAGTGTCGTACACAGGAGATAAGCGAGAAGCCAAGTCATGAAACGGAAGGGAGGTTGAAACACGGTAAGCAGCAAAACTAAGAGTAATAACGAGAGCGCTTCGCAACTGGAATAAACCGAGCAGATCAGCAAGGAAGTAATAAAAGTGAGAGCTTAAATAGAGGGAGTGTCATGAATGTCAGCTCATAATCTTTAGCATAGCAAAACTGAGCTTTACATTCCTGCAGATGGATCTCCTTTTTAAGATCTTCTCATCACCCAGGTGAATTCCTCCATCCCACCCTCTGAGAATGCAAGAAACCTCGGTGTAATCTTTTATAACCGTCTAAGTTTCTCTGCTCATATTGCCAAACCAACCCAGTCATGCAGGTATCTCCTTTACAACATCAGAATAATTCAACCATTCATTTCCAGGGAAACCACCCATGTGCTTGTCTCTTGTTGTTTCAAAACTAGACTACTGCAATACTCTTTCCTATCAGATCGCTGCAAATGATTTAGAATGCTGCAACACATTTGGTTTTCAATTTACCCAAGTTTTTTCATCTCTGTGTTCTCTTCACTGACTCTGCCTGCATCAGATTCAAAACCCTGATGCTCATCTACAACACCAAAAATAGAGCTGCGATTTAATACCTAAAGACTCTAAGCAAACCCCACTCTGTACCTCGTACCCATGACACAAGTTTAAAAAAGAAGACTCTTCTCCATCCTGGTGCTCAGGTAGTGGAATGAGCTTCTATTAGATGAGCAAAGTCTCTTGCTTTCGTCACTCAGCATTTAGTGAACATAGAAAATGCATTTACATAGTTAATAAACTACTCTATATAAAAAAAACTATCATGATTTAGTTTGGGTGTGTTCTTGGGTTACTGCTTATTTGTACTACAGTAACATGAAGTAATGTCTACTGTGAAGAATACATAGGACGTCTGTAAGTCACTCTGGATAAGAGCAGCTGTAAGTATCACAGTGGCATCATTATCTTTTTCTGCTGCCTTGAGCTTGTCTTAGTACTGTTCTTGCCTAGTGTTTATAGGCTGCCTTCTCTCTGGGGTCTCCGGAGGATCTGCTTTGGCCTTGTTTGAGACATGTTGCAATTTCGCCTTTTATTTATTCATTTATTTTTTGTACACAGCACTCATTAACACTCAGCACACACCTACGAAAAACCTACTAGTGTGTTTATTTGAACTGCATGGAAAAGTGGGAATTGGCTTAGTAACATCAATGTGCCTAATGACTCATTATTAAATAAAAACATGCTTGGAAAGGAGCTTATGTATCTGATGTTAACACAGGGATATTTCCTGTCAGCTCCATTAAGTATGTCCATTCTTTATTGTTCTTTTTCATCAACAATTTGTTTCTGTTGTTTCTTCATAACTCTGATTAACTGGATATTATTATTAATATTAATATATATATATATTTATAATAATAAACTATATTAATTGTATGCATTGCAGTGGTGCCACGCTTGGCTAAGAGTAAAATGCTCAATGACTATGCAATGATCAGCCACAGCATAAGTCCTTATGTTGAGACATGGACTCAACAAGACTTCTCAAATTGTCTTGTGGTGTCTGGTACCTGGACATTAGCAGCAGACCCATTAGGTCCTCCAGCTTGCAAGATGAGACCTCCATGGGGTAGATGCATTTGTATGTCCTACAGATGCCTAGCAGGCAATGGAGTACTTCTGCATATGCCTAGGTAATTTTGGTCCTCTGTCCCCTACGACCCTGAGCAAATTAAGGTGAAAGTAAATTAGGTTACTTTTCTTTGTGAAGTATGTAGGGATATTCTTTAATCAAAATTCGACCGGGAACCTTTAAATTTTAGTTAAAGACTGACTTTGTACTGTGAAATTCAGCTAGAGAATTTGATGGAGACTAGGTCTTGGTCTTGACTTGACTTACCTTTTTGACTCTTCTTGACAACTCATGTCTTGATTCTTGTCTATTGAATTGTTTTGGACTGTTCTTGACCAAGTTTAGCCAGTGATTACTTCTTAGAGAAGACTGCTACTGGTTACAGTCAAGGGAGCCCTATGACGTTGGCACCTTCGGGCCATCCACCTCAACAACGAATGGACGCATGGACAAATGGGGGAAAGAATAGTAAACCTATTGGTTAGATAGAGAGAGGACTGATGTCGTATATGGGTTGCTTACTTGTGGTAATGGAAGAATATTGAGTATTTTGAGAGTAAAACACTAAAAGGCCAGCAGTGCAAAAAAACCTTTACAGGAGAATGTCAGGGCAGCAACGCAGCTTAATGGAAGCCTTAATAGAAGCTGGATGAAAATTCCTGTTTTGAAATGGGCAAGTCAGAGCGTGGAGTCTGTATTCATTAAGTGTTCCAGAATTACTTTTTAAGAATAAAAGTGCCCTTATGACAAAAATTACAGCTGAGTGTGGGAGTTACATTTTCAAACCTCTTACACATACTCTCAACTATAATAACTTTACCTACATGCTGGTGTTCTGTAGTCCTGTAACTAAGCAACCACTTTTTTGCCATTGTTCTCTAGTTAGCTCTGCCAATTTAGCGTATGTACATGTATGTGCATTTTATTTTGCCAATTGCATATTGCATACTGTACAAACAATAAACATGTGCATACATTAGGATGTGTGTAAGCAAAGACTATTTTAATACGGTGAAAAAATATTCAGTAGAAATTGCCACAGGTATTATGCTGTGTGCAACTTGTGTATGGTAGAGAAAGGAATCAGTTTGTTACAATCCAGCGTTTTCTGTTTACTTCTGTTCTTGTGTTAATTTTGCTTGTTTCACGTACTTAATTGTTCATTTTTAATTACCCTGTAATTACCTTGAAGGAAAGCCAGCAGCGTGCCTGTACTCAGTCAGCTTGCTGATTTTTTTTTTCTTACTGTTGAGGTTAAAGAATATTTACAATTCGCTAAGCAAATATAAGGTGGAACAGTGCAGCAGTAATAACGCTGAGCATGATTAGCAGTGCTGCAACAATTTTAATAATTATATAAATTCTCTGAAATGCCTTTGGAGGTTATGGTAGGGAAACGAACATTCAATTCACAGGTAACAGTTCTGGTGGGCATTCCTGCAGTCAGCATGCCAAGTGCACACTTCTTCAAAACTTGCAACATCTGTGGCATTGTGGCATGCTGTGTGATAAAACTGCACAGTTTAGAGCTGCCTTTTATTGTGGCCAGCCTAAGGTACGCCTGTGCAATAATCACGCTGTCTAATCAGCATCTTGATATGACACAGCTGTGAGGTGGATGGATCGCGAAAAAAGATAAGTGCTCACTTACAAAGATGTAGACACATTTGTGAACAATATTTGAGAGAAAATATTATAGAAAACGTCTTAGATCTTTGAGTTCAGCTCATGAAACATGGAAGCAAAAGCATAAATGTCGCATGTATATCTTCTACAGTTCAGTATATAAACAGTATTGCATAACGGCTCATTATCCTTTATACTGTCCCCAAAGTATTGATTTGTTCCTGAGAGATAAGACCAGCATGTCATACTTCATGATTACCAATATGGATTTTTTTTAAAATAATGCAAAAACACTAGCACAGAATGAAGTGGTAATTTGAGATAATAAGTAAGTCGTAGTAAAGACTTGTTGCCTCATTTTACCAGGCCAAGGATTTGATATCCAACAGAGTGTTCACAAATGGGAATATTAAGTGATATAAGTGTAGGTAACTTATTCTTATTAGTATTTACTAATTTGCTAGTATTTTGTGCAAATAGCCAAACTGTATTTGCTTTTTTATGTTATATTATTTGTATACACCTACTAACCCTGGAAAAATGATCCAGTTGTTTACTTCATAGCAAAAAACAAATCACATACCTGATACCATGTTATTTTTGTTTAATAGCTGGATATTTCTCAAACAAATAAAACGATATGGAAGCACACAGGATTGAAAAAAATGTAAGAATTAAACAATGATTAAACAAAACAAGGTAGCACAATTAGTATTCTTAAACCTGTTTTAAACCTGTTAAAATGTTTGATTTAGAAAAAAAAAATAAAAACAGTGTGCTACAACTGGTTTGAACTGAAAAAAAGTCTTGGTTATCACAAAACCCATTTTCTAGGACTGTGTTAACCTTGCAGTTAAGGTAATGGACTGTGGACTAGAAGGTTCTGGGTTTCATATGCAAGGTCCTTAACGCACAACTTCTTGGATTGTAAGGTTGCATCAACTGGAAGTTGCTCTGCATGATGCTTTGCTTTCTGAATGCTATACATGTAAATGTAAAAAAACCTGAATCATGGGCTGAGTGTAACATTGCAACCCTGCTGATTTCACACAAAGACACTTGGGCCACTTGGCAGAGCATCCTAATAAAGCAGGAATTATGAGAGTCTGCTTTATAAGAGCTAACAGCTCATATTTTTAAGCCTAGTGCTCATTACAGGATATTCATCAGCGTATTGCTTAGGCTGCATGATTCAATTGCTTGCAATCAGTCTCCTTCTGGTCATAGGGGTTATCACGCGTCACAATTGATTGCAGCCCAGGATCTTACATAACATAATTATTCAATATATGACAGTGCATTTTGTCTTTATGTAATAAATGTGAGATCCTTTCGACAATCCAAATCGAAGATTCAACAAAATGGATACCTTTGACTTTTTACTAATCAGTAACAGTCTACAGGAAACCAGAGGTCTTCAGTCCTGGAAAACATGTGTACATCTATACGGCCATAATGGTGAGGCAGGTGAAAAAAATTGGAGTGACTGGTCGAGGGGGGTGATTGTGGTATATCCTAAGGTGTTCTGAGTAATTGTTATTAGGTCCATTTTTTAGCATATGGCTATAACACAGGGCAACTTACAATAGAGCTTATTAATTGACAACCGTGACAGCTTGGTAAACCAAGCATTTGTACTTACAATTGACAGTCCTTCTAAGTGATAACCACTAAGACATCATGGACAACCTTTATTCTGCATATCATTTTTTCTAATTACACATAATTGGGATGTATTTTTCGTACAGGTTTATTCAGTTACAGATCATATTTTCCCAATTATCAACAAAAACAAGGAACTACTGACACAGCTCTTTAGCTTCTGATAAATAGTCTTGTAGATTCACTGCTATGCTGCTCCTGTTGCTTTATTTACTGTCCATAGAGGTTCCATTGGTATTACATGGAAATGGGGCTAGGATTGCATGTGTGTAGTTACATAGAGAATAAAGACTAGTTGCAGTAATTGGTATGAAAATACAGTTCAGCTGTATAGAATCCTGAGACTGTACTATGAATATGACTTCTTAGAGCAATTGCTCAGACCCTGTGTTGCATGACTGTAGTACACTTATGAAGTGGTTATTTAAATTTATTAGTGGTTATTTTTAAATGGTGATTTATAAAACAGATAAAACAGGTTTAGTTATACATTCTAATTGGCTAAGTCATGCTCAAAGCCATTGTGAAATTCGAAGCTGTACATAAAACGAAAGTTACGCATGTAACTATGGTTCTATGAATCCCGAATGACCGCCAGAGGGCGGTGCTTAAGCACTGAATGTTCCCCTTTGCGCATGCGCCATTCGAGCTGTAATACCAACAGAGTCACACCTGTGACCAATCAGATGATTATTTAGACGCTATGGAAGGAAGGATTCTGAGTGACAGAGAAGCTTTGTTGGTCATTCGAGATTCATAGAAACGTAGTTACATACGAAACTTTCGTTCTATTTCATTCCTACTGACCGCCAGAGGGTGGTGCTTAAGCACTGAATGACTAATACCAGCGATGTCACGAGGAATCCTGAACGCCTACCTCACTTGGGAGGCCCTGGGGACCCTTGTAAAAGAACTTGTCCCAGAGGATGAGGAGACGCCACATTCACACTGTAGAATCTTG
>JAUZST010095572.1:0-18986 GCA_034779995.1 Parotocinclus haroldoi
TACTGAGCACATAACTCTGTACAGGCGAGTAAATGTTATGGCTATAAAAACTTTAAGAATTAACCTTATATAAAATTCCTTCTTCAAATATTATTCGATTTATTACAGTAAAATTCAGTATGTCTAAAACCAGTCAGCCAAAATATAACATAGCAGGTTAAGCTTATATAGTGCAAATTTACTGAGCATAATGAAAGGGACACGATCCTTAATTAATTGCACTTCCCCTAACATATTAACTGTAGGAGGGACTTAAGTTAATTAACCCTCACAAACACGCCTTATCTGGTTCCCAGGTGGTGTTGTGCAGGTTTCCAAGGTGAAAATGGTGACTGAGGTGCTGCAGGTGGCTGTGTTGGTTCTGCTTGGTCTGGACGCTAGGTTGTGTAGTGCCCAAACCCTGAAGTTCCCAGTTTTACAGTCTGGCAACTTGATTAATAATCTGATTGAGAGCCAGCCAGAACAAAATCTGACACTGCAAGGAGGCTCCAGGTTTGGGAAGTTTCCCCCAAACTATGATCCAACTTGGCAGGTGGAAGGAACACCTGCTCCTTTAGACCGCTGTGAGGTGGACGAATCATCTCGAGTGGGCTGTGGAGAACCCGGTGTTACCCCGGAGGAATGTGAAGCTCTCAACTGCTGCTATGATCATAGAAGATTTATTCGAGCCTATGATGGACCCATGTGTTATTATGGAAAGACGGGTAATGGAAATGGAATTTGTTTATTTTTTTTTAAGCAATCCTATGATTTCTATTCATTTGATCACTAGCATTTTGTGATTAGTACTGACGATTACTTAAACGCTTACTTTTGCTGAGGAAACGATGGCAAACCTGTTGAGTTGAAGCTCTCCATCATGGAAGTTTAAGGGCGGTTGTTGAATTTCGTACAATGTTGATTGTAAAATGCAATTATATGCACACATGCAGTAACGCGCCTAGTTAGATTTACAACGGATAACTGACTAATTGCATTTAAAGACCGTTCTGTTGTAGCATCACCTTTTGTAGCCTCGCTAATCTAAATGGCCTCCACCCTGGCATTGTGTGTGTCCTCTTGTCTGGTTCAGTCACTGTGCAGTGCACCAAAGATGGTCAGTTTGTGTTAGTAATAGCCAGAGATGCCACCATACCTTACATCAATCTGGACGGCATCAGCACACTGGAGATGTCCGGTTATGCCTGCAGACCAGCTGACAGCAATTCTGACTTTGCCATCTACCAGTTCCCAGTCACTGCATGTGGTACACGGATAAAGGTGTGTTGGTTGTGCTATTTATTGTAGTGGATATCACTGTATATCCAAGCATTTATACCACCTTTTGTGCGTTTTGCCCACAGGTGGAAGGTGACTATGTTGTTTTTGAGAACACGATCGCATCTTCTTATGAAGTAGCATTCGGCGACCATGGCGCGATCACAAGAGATAGCTCCTACGAGTGAGTAAACCTATCACATTGTAGTTTCTAACTCGATGTCGTAACGATGCGGTCTACATGGGTAATGAGATGAGCAAAGCTTCATGGCCGCTTTTCTCGAAGGCAAACGTTCCAGTGCCGATATCTGGCAACAGCAGTGGAGAGCATAAAGGTGGATGTGAACACGCTTCCCCCTCCTCCACCCGTGTTTCAGCAAGGTCCTCTACGATTGGCGCTCAGGCTTGCTAATGGCGTTTGTGCCACTAAAGGATGTTCTGATGGTAAGCACACTCCTGCTTAATGATAGTTCTTGGCTTCTGAATACATGGTCAGAGGACAGTATTGCAATATCAGATTGGCGTTTTCAGGATGGAGACTCTGGGATGATGAGACCTGGGTCCCAACATTGCCTTCTGGCTAGGTGATGGAGAACTGGCCTCTAAGCAACAGTGACCCACTTGTCTAATCAGTGAATTCCTAGGTTCTGGGATTGAAACTTTGAGATATAACTAAGCCTTACGAGTCATGGAGGTGAGGTAGATGGGTATCTGGAGCTTCTAATGGACGGCACAAAACGGCTGGTGCAGTTCAGGGCTATTGTCATTCCCTTGCCTTCCATCTGGCACAGACAATCAGTCTTCCACATTTACATTTTACATTTACGGCATTTAGCAGACGCCCTTATCCAGAGCGACTTAGAATTGTGGGTTAAGGGCCTTGCTCAAGGGCCCAACTGTAGCAGCTTGGCAGAGGTGGGATTTGAACTTGAACCTTCTGGTCCAGAGGCCAGCACCTTAACCGCTAGGCTACCACAGTCCCTTTTCAATTCCTGACCCAGCTGGAAGGCCAGGATTCAAACATTTCTCTGCAGTGATGGGTTACTGAACTGTGGCTGTACCACCTTGGTGTTAGCAGCTGATGGTTCTGCTACTGATGCTAGTTTTCTCCACAGAGGACGTATACAGCTCATACTACACGCAAGCTGACTACCCTGTGATTAAGGCACTGAGGGAGCCGGTGTACGTTGAAGTGCACATGCTGGAGAGGGCTGATCCAAACATCGCTCTTGTGCTGCATCACTGCTGGGCCACAAGCACTCCAGATCCCACCAGTACGCCTCGGTGGGACCTGCTGGTTAATGGGTAAGTAAAGCTTGGTTTTGCTTTTATGGTTTTGTTTTTTATCTCCAAGTCTATCTCTAAAATCCCCAAATTGTGTTCATTTAGGTGTCCCTATAAAGGTGATCGCTACCTGACTAAGCTGGTCCCAATCAACCCCACTTCTGACCTGCATTACCCAACTCACTACAAACGCTTCATTGTGAAGATGTTTAGCTTTGTGGATAGGAATGTACAAGTTCCTCTACAAGAGCAGGTATGGTTTATGAATTCAGTTGGCTGTTTCAGATACTCTGTAATTGCACTGTTGATATAATGACCACGACAATATAGATGTGTTATTGGAGACTACTGGATCCCGACCTTCGACTAGCATGACTGGCCCCAAAAATCGAACCGATGATTGAGTTTTCACTCTGGATGCATTCTCACACTAGATTGCGCCTTGCTCTTACATTCCTACTATATAGACACGGTTTGATGGACAACAGTCTAACTGTAACTTTGACTTACTCTGTTCTCAAATGGTCAGGACCAATGATAATGATATGGGTTTCTAGTCTGCCGTTTCATGTTTCCTGACCTCCTCCTCAGATCTTCATTCACTGCAGCACTGCTGTTTGTCAGCTCACTGCTACTGAATCCTGTAAACCAAGCTGTAGCAGGAAAAGTGAGTTGGCTTTAGGCTTAAACCTTTACTCTACTTGACTGGGGTTCGAGCAACACTAACTTAATTCCTTTTTACCCCTCAGAGAGATCCACTTCAATAGGAAAGGAATCTGGGCCGAAAGTGGTGGCATCCAGTGGTATGGTTGTCTATATTGCAAATGCGGCTGTTGCAGAGAAGATCCAAGCAGACACTCGCGAGGAACAAGGTAACAACGTTTCCCAACCCACCCCCACAAGACACTAGTCACTTGTAGAGTTCACCTTTAGCCTTGCAGGACCAGGGGTATGATCTCTCCAAGCGGCCTCCCTTCCTTCAGCCAGGTATTTGCACGTGACCCCTTCGGTACTAAAATCTGGGTCGGTATTAGACCCCTGTGGCACCCAGGGCACCTTTCTATTCAGGAGAGCCTTTGACTGCTTGGATAACCAAAGCCATACACACCAAGATATGAGATGATCCCTCTGTTGCTGCAACAGCGCCACCCGCCAGCCCTCCTGTGAATTACTACCCTTTCAAAGGCATGTGTCCTGTGAATTCCATAAAAAGGACAGATTAATAAATAACTTGTGGTGTTCTTGTCTAGTCTCTCAGGTTTTCGGCTATGGGCTGTATGGCGTAGCTGCTTTAGCTGCACTGAGCATTTGTGGAGTGGTGGCGGCGGCGGCTGTTCTGAGGCGACGATCAACACGACGTCCTCGCATGCAGGTTACAAGGCTGTGATTAATAAAAAGTGATGCAAACTACAAAGTCTGGTTTATAGTCGTTTGTAAAGGCTTGGAAACTGTCCTAATATGTGATGGAAACAACTTTTTCTAGGTGGGGTTTATTTACAAATAATGGCAGTATTAAAAAAATAATAATATTCAGCAGCCTGTCAGGCAGTGACCGCTCCTTTCTCCTCTACTTTGGGGTACTCGACCTCCATTCCGAGCAGGAACTCTGCACAAAGGAACACAAGTCTAAATATGCTCCTAGTTCAATTAACAATTCTGCTTTGTTTGCACTCAACCTCACCTTCTGTGTAATCTACGTCAGGGGAGCTGGAAACCAGGACCCAAGCCAAGCCCACTAGCAGAGTGACCACCAGTTGCACTACGATCCAGGGATACAGCACGCTGTGTTCAGTGCCAGCGAGCCTGTTGGGGAAAACCCGTGTTAATATAAGACTGGATAAACAACGGTGTGGTTACGAAACACGGTGCCAAGACTCACCACAGTGAAGCGTTGGTTCCAGGGTAGAGGTTAACGCGATCGCTGGTCATCTGCTGGCTCAATGACATGACCAGAGCTGAGAAATATACTGAAGGTGAAGATTATAGATATCATATGAATAGAATGCATTGTTGAACAACTTAATATATTCTGAGAAAATAAGGAATCAGACCCACAGAGGGAGGCAAGTGCCACAGGATCAAGGGTGAGTAAACTCCTCATGGCTGATGAGGCTCTTGCAAGGTTCAGCCTTTAACATTTAGAAGAGAGAAGTCAGTTTCTACACAAACTCTTGCGCTTTGGACAAATGTTAATTTATTGATAAAGAACCTTTCTTGGGGTTGTCACATTCATATTTCCAATAGTTGACTCTACCCATAAATTAAGGGAGGATGGGCATTATGTGAGCTCCTGCAATCATTGTTTTACTAAAACCAGGAATGGCATGAGTTTGTTGCTTTTGAACTGAGAATGGCTTAGACTAACAGTTTAAAATGAATCGGTGAAAATTAAGAAGTGAATTATAGTTGTGTTTGGTTTGTACACTGGGTGGTAATTGGGCTGGGCTGCATTTACGCATCGCATCTTGCAATACCGCATCTGACCACCAGATTTCCTACAGAAACCTGCGAGGCGCTGTCGAGCAATGAGAAACGTTGCTGCAGTATTATGCTCTGGTGTCAAACCCAGAAATGTTATTTTCAATCGCCTTCGATGACGACTTAACATGCAGTTAACAGCAAATAGTACTTGATTATGCTGCTCTCAAAAATTAAGGAATTTATCATTCAATTTTGAAATACCCCCTAATTTTTGTGAGTTTTACAGTTATAAGTCAATAAGCAATCTATTTACGTTACAATTCCAGCATTTAGCAGACGCCCTTATCCAGAGCGACTTCCAACTCACACAGTCTTACAATCCAAGCAATTTGTGGGTTAAGGGCCTTGCTCAAAGACTCAACTGTGGCAACTTGGCAGAGGTGGGATTTGAACCCTGGACTTTCTTCACAGTCCAGATCTACGATACGATCACCTGCTCTCACGCCATTAAGCACGTCTGTTTGTTACTTATATCAATACAATTTCAATAATAGAACGCCAGCAGCGTCCTAAAGCTCCAGTTCTGGCTTTTGCTGTAAAGATTCATTCAGATAACTCACCTGTCAAAAGCTGAAATGGTACTAATGGCCAGCAGGAAGTAGAAGAGGCACTGTGCTGGGTAGGCTAGGGTGTAGTACTGATCCAGTAAGTTAGGCAAGGCGCTCATCTGCTCCCCAGCCAAAATATACAGCACGATAATGTTCCATACAGCATAACCAGCCAAGAAGCCATGAGAGAACAGACCTAACACCCTGCAGGCACGAAGCATCACAGAATAGATAAGAATGGTAAAGAATGATTGATTATTTCAAAATTTTAAAATGGTGGCTCGGTGGTCCCAGGTCCTTTCTGTGTGGAGTCTGCATGCCCTCCCCGTGTCTGCGCGGGTTTACTCCGGGTACTACTTTCCTCCCACAGTCCAAAGACATGCATGTTCGGTTAATCGCTGTCTCCAAAGTGGCCCTTAGTGTGTGACTGTGTGCGATAGATTGGCATCCCGTCTAGGGTTGTTCCTGCCCTTGAGCCCAGAGTTGATGGGTGGGCACCGGCTGGCCCGCGGACCCGTGTGGATTAAGTGAAGAATGAATGAAGGTATGTGAAAGGCTCCCATGCTGCCTACCTGAAGCCGCGGTGTACTCTGACAGACACGTCTCTGGTGGTCCACGATGCCTGGACATCCATGAAAGTCTGCTCCATTTGATCACTCGTCTTTCTCCTGTCTGTATGCTCAGCAGCCTGAAAACGACCTACCAGAATGTACGTTTTTATAAACACACTATATTTCACTAAGAAAAATATCTTTTAGCCCACTTTCTAAGCACCTTAAAATGTATTTTTTAATATCTGATGTTTCTGTACATCTCAATTTATATTTTAAGGTTTTATGAGGCACAGGGAAAGAATTATGTCGCTTATGCCCAACTAAGTGCAAACCATTTCCAAGAGCCAACGTCTTGGGACTATGCAAGTCTCAGGGTAATATCGACCTCTACTAGAACTGGGACAGACTTTGAAAGATCAATAATTGAATGTACACGGTGAGCGAGTGCTTGAACGTACGGCCTCTCTCGATGAACACCTTGGCCACGGGCTGACTTGGACCCTGTGGTGCGGAGAAGAGAGCATGCTGGGGAATCGACGGCTGGGAGCCTGAGATCACGTCATCATCTTCAACGTCTAAGTCGTCATTAGACTCTGTTTCTGTCACTTTAGGCTTGACCCTGCATAGAAAGTGATACTGTTTAAAGAACTGCAATTAACTGATTCTAACAAAAGACAGTTCTAGGGGCTAATTAGGGAGGATCTCACATCCGTGAAGCTCCCTGGAGAGATGCATTTGTTCCAGGGGTTAATCTGGTTTGCATTCGCACCGCCAGTAGGAACGTTGTGTGACAGTGAAATGAAACAAGCTCTGAGAATTTTGTTTATATATAAATCGTGCTAGACCTCCTCCTGGAGCTTTTCCACTTGTTTGTCCCCCCCCATTTTTATTACAGATATCTGTTGTTAAATATGTCTACCAGAGCACAACTCAGGCACCTGAGCCTAGACCAATCGCTGTACACTTGCATCACCACATCTGGTCCAATTGCTGCCCTCTTACATCTGGACCATCACCACATACAGTACATACATCACTCAGAGTTGCTTAGAAAAGCGGCACAGATTGACAATCGCCCTCGCCCCAATTGTGGGTTAAGGGTTTTGCTCACGGATCAAACAATGGCAGCGGTGGGATTTGAACCCTGGATCTTCTGAGCCATAGTCCAGTCCAGTACCGTAACAGCTAGGCTACTGTGCTGTCAGATAGACCTCAACCCCCCACAACCCTGAACTGGAGTGAGGCTACGCATAATGAGTGAGTGAGCGAGTGAGTAAGTGAGTAAGTGAGTGAAAAAGCGAGTGAGTAAGTGAGTGAGCGAGTGAGTGAGTGATTGACTGAGAAAGCGAGCGAGTAAGTGAGTGAGTGAGTGAGTGAGAAAGCGAGTGAGTGAGAAAGCGAGTGAGTGATTGACTGAGAAAGCGAGTGAGTGAGTGAGTGAGTGATTGACTGAGAAAGCGAGTGAGTGAGTGAGTGAGTGAGTGAGAAAGCGAGCGAGTGATTGACTGAGAAAGCGAGTGAGTGAGTGAGTGAGTGATTGACTGAGAAAGCGAGTAAGTGAGTGAGTGAGTGAGTGAGAAAGCGAGTGAGTGAGTGAGTGAGTGAGTGAGAGAGAAAGCGAGTGAGTGAGTGAGTGAGAAAGCGAGTGAGTGAGTGAGTGAGTGAGTGACTGAGTAAGTGAGCGAGTGAGTGAGTGAGTGAGTGAGAAAGCGAGTGAGTGAGTGAGAAAGCGAGTGAGTGAGTGAGTGAGTGAGTGAGTGAGTGAGTGAGAGAGAAAGCGAGTGAGTGAGAAAGCGAGTGAGTGAGTGAGTGAGTGAGTGAGTAAGTGAGCAAGTGAGTGAGTGAGTGAGAGAGAAAGTGAGTGAGTGAGTGAGTGAGTGAGAAAGCGAGTAAGTGAGCGAGTGAGTAAGTGAGCAAGTGAGTGAGTGAGTGAGAGAGAAAGTGAGAAAGCGAGTGAGTGAGTGAGTGAGTGAGTGAGTGAGTAAGTGAGCAAGTGAGTGAGTGAGTGAGTGAGTGAGTGAGTGAGTGAGTGAGTGAGTGAGTGAGTGAGAAAGCGATCCAAACAGTATAGCAGATATAAGATCAGCACTTAGTAAACATTCTAAGATTTTGATGACTGACCTTTTCTTTTTGGGTTTCCGTGTTGGTTCCTCATCCGTATTCTGATCTGGCATGTCTCCGTTCTGCACCAGGTTAGTCTGATCACCCTCCGTATCTAACCAATCACAGAACAACGGCGTTATTTGATCGATTAGTGACTGATGCAGTTATTTTATGCTGTATGAGTCGCACCAACTGTCTCCGGTTTCTTCTTCTTCTTTTTCCTCTGTGGTGGGATTTCAGGGGCTTCAGGAGTCAAACGTTCGTGGCTCTCTGACTGTCTGTGACTGGCCAGACCTCCCATCTCAATCCCACCATCTGCTGGAGTTAAAGATTCACATTATAAAGTGTACATATACAGTATGCTCTCTAAATGTACATCAGAAGTAAAATGCCAAATACATGTACACAACCCCTCCCCCACAGCGTGTCAGCTTTCTACTACAAACAGACAGTATATTACTGTAATAATACTGTAAAAAACAAGTTCTTACTCAATTCCAGTCAACATTTGAAGAACATATCCAGTGGGATCTGATACCTTCTCTCGGTCAACACAACTTCTCTGGATTTCCTGACCTTTGATAAAAGCATAAATTCTCCTGGGGATCCCAAAAATCCTCCCATATCTCGCTGATCCGCTTTGTATTCGCTCTAAGTGGATTAGAGCTTAGATCTTAGCTTTTGGATTCGGTCCGAATAAGTGGCTGGTCCAATTAACCGGATTCGACTGTATATTAAAGGCAAGCATATGTGCCGTTTTTAGCAATAGTGTACTGAACATCCAGCTTTATCTATCAGTAATAGCAAATCATACGACCGGTAATTAGTATTGTATTCACTAATCACCAAAACTTATGTTAAAATTTTTACATTTGAGTGAAATTAAGTGTAAAACATATTGACAAAAACATTGGAAGAATAGTAGAGTATTAAGTATTATTAAATAATTATATGTGGGGTCTCTGTTTGAACTAATTGGTCAGCTGGATCAGTGAAACATTGTAGAACTATGAAGTGCTTCTGTATGGTTTTGGGGAAAATAAGGCCAAGGCGTTTGTCAGCTAGGTAAATCTGTTAAATGGCAGTAAAAGCTCTGTGGTAAGTTTGAGTTTAAATCCTTCCTCCAAGCTACTGTTTGGCTTTTGAGCAAGGCCTGTAACTATCAACCACTCTGCTTTGTAAATGCTTCAATGTAGAGATAAATTTTCATTTTCCCTAATCCAGAGTGACTTCTACTTGAGCAGTTCTATATTAAGGGCCTTGTTCGAGAGACCAGAAATGGCAGCAACAGGATTTGAGCTCACAACCTTTTGATTTTGTCCAGAGCTTTAACCACAGACACATCGAATATAAACAATATGGACAAATTATTTATTCATTAATTCTGTTATTTTCCAGATCTGGTAAATAAACAGATCAATCTCAGTTCAATTCTAAGGAGTTTTATATAAATGGAATCAGCCATGTTTAGGTCTAAACACAGAGATAAAGTTCCATACTCATTGTTTTTCATTGTCAAAACTAAATGATAAGCGTGTCAATGTTTATCATGGCAAACAACGTCAGCAAAAGAATGCCATTAGGTTTTTGGAATGATCCTGAAAATATTTGAAATAGATTGAGAATGGTTCCATTCAAATTGCACCCCTGAATTATAAGAACCTGCCGAAAACCGATGCTGCTACACCTGTAGAAAGCTTAATTGTATTCTCTGTACCACTTTTTTGTGTTAAAATTGGTCAATCACATTTTTGTCACTTTTAAAAGCTCTGCACAGCCCTGCCAGTGTACAAACCAAGCTTTATCAGAATGCAATTATTCAACAGCAATTACCAGAAAGCTTCATATTTAATGCAATGTATTAATTTCATATGGTCCTTTAATTAGTACCAGCCTGATAAAGTGGACACTGTTTATGCGATGCATCTGCTGTCACACAGTAATGACCAAACCATGTATGGGAGTGTCTAAAATCTCTTAAAATGATTTTTATAGGCTTATAGGCTGAGTGCTACATATGCACTGTACGAAATTAGGTGTTTTAAGGGACCGCTTTGTACACACCTATATATACGGGGGATTCATACGATCAAACGTTGAGTAGGTAATTACAAATATTGCATTCACACAAAATATATTTTCCCCCTTTTCACTTTTAAATAAATAGTTTTCAGTGAGAAGCTGCTTTTGCGCTGGTGTACTGGTTTAAGACCAGTAGTACTAATCAGAAAGCTGAGGGTTTAAATCCTCAGGCCCTTGAGCAAGGCTCTTACTCTTCATCTGCTCAGCCTGATTGTAAGTTGCTCATGATAAAAGCATTTCTTACTCTAATAACAACATACAAGGGTAACATAGAAAAGAACTTGTACTTTTCAGACGTTTGGACCTAGTGAGACCCGATCAGAAATTCTAATGTATGACTTTATTTTGCTGCCCTCATTAAAATGTGGTGTTTTAATCATACATGTGGAAGGTAGAAATGTCTCTAGAACTAACCATGAATGTTCACTATGCAAAGCTTTTTATTGCTGGTTGACAAAGTTTGAATGTATATGCAAAATCACAAGCACATATAAAAATAACCTCTGGAAGAGACTAGACTAAACTGCTTAGTTTGAATGATTTTTTGTGACTGTGGTAGCCTAGAGGTTAAAGTACAGAATTGTAAACCAGAAGGTCCAGGATTCAAATCCCACCTCTGCCAAGCTGGCACTGTTGGGTACTTGTTGGGGCCTTCAGCCCACAATCGATTGTAAGTGTCACTTGTAAGTCGCTCTGGAAAGCAGTGTCTGTTCAATTCTACTGCTCACAGTCCCCTGATTTCTCTAAGCAGTATACATAACGTAAACGACCCTGTGACCTCCAGGAACCTGCAACCCAAATCTGCATGTATTAATACATTTCTGCATTTTTGAACCGAAACATGAAAGCTAATTTCATACTCTCCTAAAATGATGTCATGAAAATGAGATGAGGCAGTCGCAGGATAGTGACAGGTAAACTTGACACAAGTATTCCCAGAAGATGCTGCATGCTCACCCTTTTCTCCGAAACTGTTCATGGTGGGACCAAAGCCAAAGCAATTATCTGTACCTTTTCCCAAATCCTCCTGCCAACCGCCCATACTGGATGTCCGTGTAGGGTGGAAACTCCTAGAAATGCTTTCTACTATCTTTGTAGATTCAGTGGTGCTTAAAAGTTTGTAAAACCTTTAGAATTTTCTGGGTTTCTGCATAAATCTGACCTAAAACATCATCTGATTTTCACACAAGTCCAACGAGTAGATCAAGGGAACCCAAAACCAGAGACAAAAATATTATACTTTGTTGTTTATTATGGAAAATGACCCAATAATGCATAGCTGTGAGAGGTCAAAAGTATGCAAATCTTTACTTTCAGTATCTGGTGCTTTAGCTATTAAACATTTCCAGTAATTGGTAACCAGTTCTGCACATCAGCTTGGGAGGATCATTATTCTAATTCAAGCCCAATACAAACATAAACAGTTTCATCTCTGGGATCTTCTAGTATTTGCTGGTGTACTTCAGAATCCATTAAGGCCCAGATGCAGCAGCACAAGGTCCCAAACATGATGCTACCAACAACGTTTCACAGTGTTTTCCTTTCTGCAGACGAACAACTGCAAAGTGATGATGGAGAGCAAGCATTTAAAGAGAACAAATATAAATGTAACAGTGAAAACACATTTTCGGAGATAATTAGGAAACGTTAGGAATAAGTGAACAGATTGTGACAGAGGATTTGTTATTGCGCTTTACAGTGAACTTCGACTTCGCGTAACATGTTAACATGTTAATAGTTCATTTGCAAATATGCAAAGATGCCAAGCATGTAGATGTTGTGTAAGCTACTTGTTAAATTTGTCAATTTACTGGCGGCACCCAAACATTTGCCTAAACGCCCTTTTGAAACGGACATCTCAACCTTTGCCTTATCATTTGTGTTCTATTCCAACATCATTTATGTTTAAATCACTGAATAGGATCAAAGTCTTTAAGTTTTCACTAATTGTATCATTTCTACTATTTTCTGTGGTTTTATATTGTCTGTTTTATTCAAATCTGTATTACATTATATTTTGTGTATTATTTAATTATATTCTCTTGCGTTATCTTCGTTTCTCCTAAATTTACATTTAGCAATTTGGCTTTGATGTATTTAAATAATTATTATAAGCTTCAATATTATTGTATTATTTTGATCGTTTCATTGATTTCCTACATATAAGATCTAGGCTTCCAGAGGAGGTCGGGTCACTTTTCTAGATTCCTTCCTTCATCACAGTTAGAGAGTATTTCCTTGTCAGCATAGGCTTGTTCAGTTGGGGTTGTGATATTAGATAGTTGTGAAACTACTTTGAGACATTTTGTAAATAGCGCTATAGAAATTGCCTTGACATTTTATCACAGTATGCTTTTTGCAGTATGTCATTAATTTCAGACGTTTGAAACATCTCCAGGATCATTTCAATATTATTTTTGAATAATAATGTGTTTTGGAAAAGTCATTATACCAGTGGCTCATGCCATTGTTTCCAGCATGGACTGTGAATGGTTTAGCGTGTTCAGTGTTTAGTCATTAAAACTACAATTGTGCCTGTGTTATTAGTTTAGGCAGATTGTGTTTGCCTTATTATTTAGATTTGATTGAAGCCCAGACACACACGCAAACACGCACACACACCCATCGCAATAATCTACAGGTAAATATAACATTGAATTAAAACAGTCATTTCCATTGTAATGGAGACGTTACAATTACAATTATTACTGCAATTATTACTGCAGAAACTTCAACTGTTTACAACTGTTTTTGTGACAGGGGGAAAAAAACTTCTTCGTTATATTGAAGTTATTTTATAAATGAGTAAAATTAACTTGAATCCGTTTAACAGTGTGGCTGTAACTTCAAGTGGAAACGTTTAACCTCTGATAGTGTTCTCTTACTGCAACATTACATTCATCACATTACATTCACATACAATGGAAATGACTGTTTTCATTCAATGTTATATATACCTGTAGATTATTGCGATGGGTGTGTGTGTGTGTGTGTGTGTGTGTGTGTGTGTGTGTGTGTGTGTGTGAGATAGTATACTTGTTGATACATTTTGTCCCTTAAAGGAAAAGAATATTTTTCTGCTCACAGAAATTAGGAAATATTTAATTAGTTTAATTAGCATTTTTGTGAGCAGTATATTTGACCTTGTTTAGCCAGTAGGCTCACAGAAAGAAAGTCCTGGGTTCAATCTGGGTCCAATCTGTGAGTCTGCATGGGTTTACTCCGGCTATTCCCTATACACATATGACTGTGCTAATGTAACTTTGTCCGTGTTGCTGAATTGGCCACTGATGCCGATAGTGTAAAAACAAATAAACCTTGTGTAGAAATGTTTTGCTTTATTATTTTTTTTATTATTAAAAATTAAATCTGAAAAAGCAAAATAATTTATTTTCAATACACACATTTCAGAATGAATTATCCCCTTTTTTGAGCAGTGTACTAAGCTTAGGATTAGTACAGTGTATTATTAGTAGTATTACTAAGCTTCAGTAATCGTTATGTTGATGTAAAGTCCCCATAAACACATTAGTCTGAGAGTGCATTGGTGTGTGTGGGAAAATCAAGCCTGCATATCATTGTGAAGACCAAATTTCTCAAGGATAGAAATATCGGCCTTTTCTACCTGTGGACATTTTTCTTTCACAAACTGCATATTTACTTTTTTTTTTTTTTAAAAAGGAAATTGATTTTCTTTAAGTTACTGGAATTAAAGTTAGGAATGGGTGTACATGTTTTTTTTTATTTCTATCCTTGTGGGAAATGTGGTCTTCACAATGATATGTAGGCTTGATCCAAACACACACCAATGCACTCTCAGACTAACGTGCTTATGGGGACTTCACATCAACATAACAAATTCACAGTAATATTATGTCTGTATTAAGTCCTCAAAAAGACAGAAAGACCAACTTCAGTGTGTGTGTTAAAATCTAAAGATGTCATGCTGGGCTTTGTGAAATATATGAATGAACCCAAAAGGCAAATTTATGTTTTGTAAGGTCACTGGTCACTGAAGGCCCCTTTTCTGCTTCCACGGTCACCCCTGCCATGATGGAGGATAAGCCAAGAACCAGCGACAATGATAGGAATGGAACAATAAAAATAGGTCAGTGGTACACACACACACACACACACACACACACACACACACACACACAGAAATCCGGGAGGCAGTGCCATGTTTTGAACTATTCCACTGAATGGGTGCCATTTCCTTCACTTGTATAGATACTGAATTTACTTTAAACAAAGAACATTTTATTATTAGACAAAGTGACATGCACAGTGATGGATAGAATTGCAAATGTAATATATAAAATATGTAAAAATGTCAGTTTGCATTGTCACTCCATATCCTACGTATGCCTTAAATATTTTTTCATTAGACATCCATAATATTCTACTTTAAAATGCATGCTTTTTCCCAGGTTTTCAATTGATTCTGTTATCCTGTACGACATTTCCACTAAAAATTATGGGACAGACCACAAGTCACATGCCCAATCAGAAGCTTCATCATCTGGATCTTCTGAAGACCATGGATAAAACAAATGTAAGTTCTCTCTTATTTTTCCTTTGTTTGATTATATTAACTATGACTGAGAACGTCAATCTCAATTTACTATAGAATTAATTTCAATGTTATTAGTTCATTAAAATATACAAGATTTTTGGTAAATCATTAGAATGTTCTGTGTCGTGATGCTATGAGTATGGATTGCCAATGGTTATATTTGATGTATTTTCTAATTAAGTGCTGAAAACAGTAACAGGAGAAACTATGTAAAAAATAAAATAAAATTTCCTAAGATCTAAGGCTAAAGTTAGCCCATGGTACTGTACAGGTTTGGGGTCCTGTCTGGGACATGCTTATGTCTGCACCCTATGTCTCCTAGGACATTGGTGCTGGAGCGTAAATAGTAGTTTGATTTTTTGGGCAATGTCCTGAAGAACCTTGTTTCACGGCATTCCTATGAAATAATATTTTTAGCATGGACCCCCTACCAAAATGTTCCAGACCAAGTTAATGGAAAGGAAATGCCATTATATTGAACAACAATATTATCTACATATAAGCCAACGGCATCTTTGTTTTTCTATTTAGTACCTTTTAAATTCCAGCTAAAAAACATATCCTCTGATTAAATCTGTTATCCTCTGGACCTAACATGACCCCTTCCTGCTGAGATGGTCTGGTGTACCTCTCTGTGACCTACTGTCTGAATCCTCTTGATTATCTCTTGGCACATTTTCAGTAGGCCTAGACAAAAGGGCTGTGCTTATACAAGGTAATCCCTTCTGACTCTCACTTCAAAGGACCTTACCGTGAAACACAGTCTCCCTCTTCTTAGGTTTGGTGAGCTGTGAAGTTTGCCAGCTTAGACAGAAATCTCTCGAACGAAATATGAAGAGGAGAAGGTGAGATCCAGAAAAGGTCGGGTGTGCAACACATATTTTAGACGCGTATTTATAGAACCCTGTCTATAAACGAAGTGCTGCTTTGGCTATGGGTAGTTTTCAGCTAGTGACCAAGTTTGGAACCAGACGAAAAAAACACATAGACACACACTTGGTCACTCTGGAACAGAGATGTCATTTGATTTAATATAGGTCTATATATAATGTGGGAGAAACTGGAATTCATTGGAAACCCGCACAGACATGGGGAGAACATGCAAACTCCAGACGGGGTTTCTGGAGCTCTGCACTGCACTAAGATACCACCCACTGTAACCTTTAACTGAAGGAAGTGTGATCTTAGAAATAAGTCAACCCTTTAAACAAAACCAGGTGTTGGCGTATGTTCAAATGAATTTTCTTACTTTATTACCAACAGCATAGGCTGAAAAAACAGGAGCTTCTTGGATACGTTCCGGCAAATCCATCGTAACTGAAGCGATCAATATGTACTTTTTATATCATAGTGTAGCCTACCTTCAACATGATTACATCACTTACACTGTCCCACATTAGGGCAAAATCAACGCAAAAAGATTATGTTATAAAAATGGTGTAATGTGTTGTATGATGCACTGAAAGTGAAAAGTAAAAACTAATTAGTTAGTTCATTGTCAGCCTGAGGGTGCTGCTGTTCAGTTCCGTCAGCTGGCTCTGCATCTGCAGGAAAGGAATGTACTGTATCTCTTGCTCAGGGAAAATCCTAATTCAAAATTCAGAATATGGTTGTTGCTGAACGTGTAGTCTCAGAATCGAAAAATACAGTCGTACGTGGACCATCATAGAATTTATGCAATCACATGGTTAAGGTAGAGCTAGGCAGAGGCTCTATTAAGCAAGATGGCTGTTCAATCACTCCACAAAAATAATTAAGACAAATTCATTTTTTTAAAAATCATACTGTTTTAAAATGTTGAAATGGTGGGCTGTGGTGGCATAGTGGTCCAGGGTTCAAGTCCCAGAACTGCCTGGTTAAAACTGTTGGGCTTTTGGGAAAGGCCTTTAACCCACACCTGCATGGATGTTGCATTAGAATTAACTCATTCTATACTCCAAAAGCTGTTTTGATTTTCATCTATGTTTTATTTATGTAGTTCTTTTTATTTGTTTTGCTATGTTTTCCATGCTTTTCATGGTTAAGCTAATGCTAGGTAGAGGTTCTGTTAAGCAAGATGGCTGTTCAGTCACTTTAGGTTTGTGTTTCATTACATTTACAGCATTTAGCCCTTATCCAGAGCAACTTACAACTCATACAGTCCAACGCTTACACTCATACTTAAGGGCCTTGCTCAAGGACCCAACTGTGGCAACTTGGTAGAGGTGGGATTTGAACCCTGGACCTTCTGGTCCAGAGTCCAGTACCTTAACCTCTAGGCTACCACAGTCCCAGTATCATTAGTTCCCTTCAATGAACAGACAATTAAATTGTTAATTACAATTATGTATATGACAACTGATCGTCAGCTAAAGTTCATGATTATAAGGCCTACATGAGCACATCGTTGGCTAGGAGTCCCTGTTACAGTGCCAAAATTTTCCCCTCCCTCAGGCGCAGCCAGTGGTCTCTGCATGCGACATCTGACCCAGCTGAAAAGCACCGCAGAGACTGGAATCTAGGTCCCAGAGCTTGTGGCCTAGCCAGTTAGACTCATGTTGACAAGCTGGTGATGTGACAGTTTGCTTGGACATGACATGAAATGTAAGATTTGATGTTTTATTCCAGTGTGTGAGTGCTACAGGAAAACCCTTTCTTAAATTTGTTGTTGTTCTCTCTTTCCCTCTCTTGTCTGTCTCTCCTTGGTTATCCCATTTGATCTCCCCTCTTGTTAGTTCTCCTCCTGATCCACCCCTTTTGTCTCGGTCCTTTTCTGGCTGTGAGATAGAAGAGAAATGTGCTGACTCAGGCACAAAGGATGATCTCGGGCCTGTGAGTCTTGGCCTCTGTTCATTATCTGCATTATAGGAGCTCAAACTATCGATCCTGAGTGAAATCTGAGAAGCTCTGCAGTACCAGACTACCAGAAGCTGTGCAGATGAGTTCAGTATTTCCCTTACACTGACATTTTATATGAACTTATCTCAGGCTTACTGCTGTACTTTGTAACCCAAAGTGTGGTCAGCATTTTCCTAATTCAATAATCAAGCAGCCATGTGCTTACACGTTTAGGTCCTGCTGAGTTGAGCAGAGACTTCTGAGGTTACATTTCAACTAAAAATATCTTAGTTTGTCACTATAGCATCTGATTTATCCATTTTACTAAGTTTTATAATGGCAATAACAACAGTGTGAAGTCGACTTTCCTTTTCTTTGCTTACCACAAGGATAACGATGGAGTGTTTGATGCATTAGGTCATTTGGTATGTGCTTGTAATTAGCTAATTAACTCGAGTGGAAAAAATGGGGAAGTAATGACATGGCTGGACCATATAGTTAGTTTTCCATATCATAATCATTCCTGTAACCACTTTTTTCTTTTTAGGTTGTTTCATCATTGACTGTAGAGCATTTCAGGACACCGGGGGGTACTGCTGCTCACGGTCAAAGAAGGAGTTACTGGCACATTTGCACAAAAATAGCTCAATGTAATTCTTTATGATAACGAGCTATGGTTTAGGTGGATCTGGAGCTAATCCTGGGTTTAAAACAGGCAGTAATAAACTAATGAACAAGGCATTTTAAGCTCACTCACTTAATTTTAAAAGAGCCAGTCCTTGTGCACTTACTGTTGTAGGATGTTTTCACTCCTCAGTTATCAGAGGTGAGGGGTGGAGGGTTCCATAAACGCACCACCTAGCCACCTTGGATTTGAAACCACAATCTCAGGAATTCTCGACAGCTGCTAAAGCCACTAAAGCTGACTTGAAAGAATGATTAATTTAATTAATTAAACAAAAAATCATACAGTTTAAAAATGTTGAAATGGTGGGCTGTGGTGGCACAGTGGTCCAGGGTTCAAGTCCCAGAACTGCCTGGTTAAAACTGTTGGGCTCTTGGGAAAGACCTTTAACCCACACCTGCATGGTTGTTGGATTAGAAGTAACTCATTCTGGGTAAAGGGGTCTCTATTTTTACAACGAAGCAGCTTTAGAAATATTAACCAAATGAATGTGACAGAACTACTGCTACTGTATTTGAATTTTTATTATTATTTGTTTTTTTTTCTACTACTAATTTAAATTTTATTAATAATTTGTTATTTATTTTAAACTAATTTTC
>JAUZST010095583.1:0-18984 GCA_034779995.1 Parotocinclus haroldoi
CAAACACCTACTAGTCCTCCACTGAGACCGGAGCGGGAGATTCTGTAAACGACGATAGCACGCGGTGTCCCGCTCGTTTAATCAGGTCTGTCTGTGTCCACGCCGCGTAAAGTCCAACCGCACCATCAAATAATCCAATTTTTTAAACTCGTCACCTTCTGCTGGATACCGTCCGTCAACCTAACCTCTTCTCAACACCCAACAACTCGACCCTCACTCCAGCGACACCTATTAGTACACTCTTTAAAGAGCCCCTACTACTCACGCTCTGATTGGTCCAGAGGCGTGTCAATCAAACTCTCCCTTACCCCCTCACGTTTTTCTAGATCAAGATAGGTTGTTGACGTCAGCGTTGCCTCACCAAGAGAACCCGGTTAAGTTTATCATTATGGAAATAAGAACCAAGGTGTCGTTACGACGGGGTTGAGCCTAATTTTCATTGTAAATCTAAATTTCACCCATAACTATGTGATCCTATAGGTGTTCTCCTTTGTGCCGCATGATCAGACTGCAAAGCTTCTTTAATGTTACTAATTATTTAGCATTTTCAGTGAATTGCATTGGTCAGGAGAATTCTCTAACATGACTACCATTCTCAGTCTAAACAAACAAAGTTCACAGCATGTTAAATCCTACATCATAAACTCCTTGAATATCACTTTAGACTAGTAGGTTATGAGTTCAATTCCCATTTCTGCCAAGCTGGCATAAATAAGCCCTTGAGTACACCCCCAACCACTGCTCAGCACAATTAAAGTCATTCTGTATAAGGGCACTTGTAAAATGATGTACACAGATTAATGCTTTAATTCTACTCAACTGGTGAGGGATTCTAAAACATCCATTTTCAGATATTTTATTCAATTATTTGCTTACTGGTAACTGGTTTCTTTCTTTGGTTGGTTGGTTTAAGCATCAATTTCTCTTTTAACGACAGACACAAGGTAACATCAAAAGTAGTTGTACATACTCTGCCCAATTTAGCGTTATCATTTAAACTAACCCATGACTGGAGTGTGGGAGCATATCAGACTTACTGGTAGCATGTTGTTTCAGTATAATTTTATACTTCTGTACAACAAAGTTAACAAAATTAAATTTGATACTCTTACTCCAAGTGGTATATTTATTTAGTAATTTAAACTACTTAATTAATGTATGTAAAGAAAGACATCTTTCAACTTGTCAGTATTTGAAACTATTAGGGTGGAACTGTTTTGGGTTTGGCCCATTTTTGACCCAGAAGTGTATTTGAGCAATATGCCATAACAAGTATGTACAATGAACAATGAATAGTTGAAAACTACGAAATATTGTGTATTCTGTGGGTACTTGCTTACTTACTTTCTCAGACATATGGAGATTACAAAAGTAATAGACACCTAATATCTACCCTTCAAGACAGACCTAATATATAATGTTCAAGAAAGGGGGTTCCTCAAGGGCTGTTTGGATGATAAGAACACTCTGAAAGATAACGTCTCTTACTGCTCTGTAAAGCCACAAAATGTTCCTCAAAAACATTTTCTATAGGATTTGTACACAAAACCTTTTTAGAAAGAGTTCTTCTTAGAAGGCTTTTATGAAGAGTTCTACATAGAACAAACTATAAACAAAAGGTGCTAGATTCGTGTCTGCAATCAAGACTGTAATAAGTAATTTGATATTGTAATTCTTGTTTAATTATTTAATTTTATTTTCTTAGAGTTAATTAAAGCTTTTTTCACATCACCATGGCTTGTTTATTTGATTGACCTTAATGCACTATATGACAAAACCTCTGTGAACATTTAAGTAGTGACTTGTGAGTTGTTACTTTAGAGCCAGACTCTAAAAAACGCAGGGTTGCCACAATATTGTAAGTCTGTGAAGGCCACACCTGAGGTCTTTCGCTGGATATCTGCGACATGACAAGCAATGAACAGATGTGGTCATGTGAATGAAAGCTAAGGCATTACTGCAAAAATAACATTGTTTGTGAAGTATTGGCATTTGTCAATTTTAACTAAAATGTTTCTATTTGAAATCCATGAAGAAGAAAACTAACTAGAGAATGGTGACATAAGATGAGAGAAGAAGAAAAGTGAGGACATGGTAAGATATAAAAAGAAAAGAAGCTAGAGCATAAATTGAAGACAGAAGAATAACAAAGATCATCTTGAGATGAGAGCATGACAGTGTAAGACAGTGAGAAAATGGTGACATGAAAGATGGAGAAAAGTGAGGAAAGATAATAAAAGACCTGAGAAGATGAAATGATGAGAGAGCAAACAGAGAAATATGGTGAAAAGTATGAGAGAAATAAGGGAACTGTACGATGACAGAAGTGAGATGTGAGATGGACAAATCAGGAAAGTGAGAGGTTGGTGACAAGCGAGAGGAAAGATAGAAGTGTGAGGATTGTGAGATGAGAGAAAGAGGAATGTGAAAGGATGTTGAAATGCGAGAGGAAGAAATATGAGGAATTTGAGATGTGAGATGCGAAAGGATGATGAGGTGATTGTAAGGTGAGACAGATTTAGGAATGTCAGATGACATTGACATTAGGAGTAGAGATTATTAGTGAGGTAAGAGAGGAAGAAAAAATGACATGAGGAAGAGATGTGAAAGAATGAAGAAAAGTGAAGAGATTACAGAGGGAAAAGAGCAAGAAGATAAAATGTAAGACTAAAAAGGAAGGTGAGGAGGGAGTGTGTTAAAATACAAGAGCAGGAACAGAAAACATGACTGCAGTAGGCTAGGGGACTGTTGTAGCCTAGCAGTTAAGGTACTTGGCTCTGAACATGATGGTTCCGGATTCAAATCCCACCTCTGCCATAGTTGGGTCCCTAAGCAAGGCCCTTAACCCATGATTGCTTGAATTGTAAGACTGTATGAGTTGTAAGTCGCTCTGGATAAGAGTGTCCGCTAAATGTCGGAAAACAAAAATGGCCAGGGCTTTAGTTTGAACGTTGTTACTGTTTTATTATAGTGTTTATTACAATTACACTAAGAAAGTTTATGATTCTTACTATAATACTATAATTTGGAAATGAGAAAAAAGTAAACAACTAGACAAAGGTATTTGTTTTTACCTTTAATTTACTTATGGGTCTTGTGGGTAAACTTTTTACAGAAGAAGAGTCTGTGTTGTGCCCCTCAATTGTGATGGCTTCAAATAGCAGACGAGTAAAGAAACTGACACCTCTCATTTTATTCAAGACCTTGTATTTTCAAAAGGAATACAGTGGTGCATCATCAGATTTTCACACATTTGAATGTAGCGCAAGAGAACCCAATAAAACAAACGAGACAAAAATAGTATACATGGCCATTTATGTCCTGGTATTTTACAATAGTTTGCCGATTCACACGTTTATCATCCAATTGGTTAAAAGCACCTCACTTTATTTTCACAATCAAATTTACTTCCAATACTAGAGATTCACATACTTTTACAATTCACGAATATGCAATATTGCATCATTTAACTCAAGTTATTTGCTTAACTTCAGTAACTAAATGACCAACTAGGATTTTGTCTCATTTGTTTAACTGGGTTATCGTTATGACTTCAGACAATGTTCAAGTTCATAGATATGCCAAAACACAGGACAGTTCACAAACTTTCAAACACAACTGGACATTATGTCAGTTGCAGTAATGCTGGTACTGTATCATTAGTCTGTGTTTAGAACAGAGTGCATGATATATAATCATTGAGAAAAGGCAGAGAAGTTCTGCTTTGACTTCACAAAGCTTCACTTGCTTTGCACAATGCAGAATTGCATACAGGCAGCAATTCTATAGGTAAGTGCTTCTTAACCAACTTCCTGTAAGACTTTATTTGGCCAGACAATGTTCTTGACATTGCAGACAGTACGAATCCAGGATCTTTCGTGTTTTGTCTGGTTAACTTAATGTCAATATACTTCCCCCATTTCAGGCCTGCAACACATTGCAAAAAAGCTAGACCTAGTGATGAGGTAAAAAATGAAAAGAATGTCATTTCAAATGTTTTACAGGTTAACATTTGGTTGACTTTGTAGTCATTATTGAGTACACAATCAACAAAAGGCAGAGTTTCTGAGGAACGAGGATGGACAGAGGATATCCAGTTTGTCAACAAAAAATATCAAAATGTTTAAAAACAGCTGATGTTCTTCAGATAAATATTGCAACGTATTTGCATATTGGGCAGCTCGATAAGCACAGCAAGAAGGTCCTGGGTTCAGTCCCAGGGTGGAGTGGCCTGGGTCCTTTCCTTTGTGGAGTCTACAAGTCCTCCCCATGTCTGCATAGGTTTACTCTGGGTACTCTGGTTTCTTCCCACAGTTCAAAGACATGCGTGTTAGGTTCATTCATGTCTCTAAGAGCCCTTAGTGTGTGAGTATGTTCTGGCGAATGGACTGGCGCACAAGCTTAAGGTGAAGATCAGTGATCTCCGTTCCCTCAGACGACACTACATCAATAACCGGCATTCATCAAGACCTTACGATACTATAATACAGTTACATTAAGAAATGCCACTTAAAACTTTACCCTGGAAAAAGAAACCTTGTGTTAACAATGTCCCGAAGTGGCTTCGACTTCTGTGGGTTCAGAAAATATAGAATGCCCCATGAAACATGAATTGTGGTCAGAAAAATCAGCATTCAAGATCTGTTCTGGAAGAAATGCAGGCTATGTGCTCCAGACCAAATAAAAAAGACCATTCATGCTATTATCAGTTACATGTTCACAAACCAGGGTCCTTCATGCTAGGGGGCTGTAACTGTACCCTTAGCAAAGGTCCTTTTCAGTTTTGTGATGGCACAGTGAATGCATAAAAGTACGTTGAGATTTCAGGGCGTTCCTTCAAGATGGTATCTTCTCCAGGGACATCCATTATAAGCAAGACAAGTAAAACAAGTCATCAGAAAAGATTCAAAGGCAACTGAAATATGGAAATTCCAACCTTTCTTTGAGAAACATTGTTTTAAAGCATTTCAATAATTTTTGCTCCTCCAAGACTCCAAGAATTTTAAAAAACACTGCTTTTGTACCAATCAGGGATATAATGACTTGTTGACATCATTTGTTGAAATTAGATAATTATTTACTTTTTTTTAGCAGAATGCCTAAAATACACTGCTCACAAAAACTTTTGGGGATATTTCATTTTGAATTGTTCCCTACTTTATGTGAGCAGTAAATTTGCACAGTTCTGTATGTTGCACAGGTTAATGAATTAATAATTAGTTAATTAATAAATCATTCTAATCATTCACTTTTGGGTTGGAGCACAGGTTCATTTCAGTTATTTCAATGAATGTTCTTCACATGGCTGAGGGAGTTGCTTACTGTAAATTTCCCTATGACTATAGAGGCATTTCCTGACTACCTTATGACTAACTCATCCAACAGGAAAACCCTCTCACTCACTACCATATATACACGCACACAAGCCATTCCACACAAAACCATCATCATACCAAGTACAGCACATATTTAATCCCCTATATTTAAAAATGAAATACCCCTTTGTTTTTTGTGAGAAGTGTATAATCCTGTATAATGCACAGTATATGTTCCTTATATAAGGGGCTGCTCTTGCGGGTGGTTACTCATTATTTACAAGCATAGATGAGTAGCAATTAAAGTTATTCAGTTATTCAGTATTTCACTTTTACATCAATTATTAGAGTGGGTTTTATTATTAGTACTGTCAATAACTAAGTGACCCAACAAATCAAAATCTTGTTTGGGGATCACAATCATTGCATGGCAGGGAGATCACAGAGCATAGCCTTAAGCAGCATGGTGGCAAACATGTGGCTAGGGTAGGTGGGTATTTTTCCTAGGTGTCGGTAAGTGTGTATAGGTGGGTGAGCGTGCGATGATTGGCACACCATCTGGGCTGTGTTTATGCCAAGCACCCAGTGTTACTGGAGGTAAAGGAGTGATTCATTGTCTCTCTTTGATTATTTGGCATGACTTCCAAGGTTCTGTGTCTTATAGATTTCCATTTCCCATTACCATGTTTGTGATATGGTAAATGTTTATGGTTAGTCCTGCTTTGCTGCTGCCGGTTATTGGATTAAGCAGGGATGGAAAATGAGTGAGACTGATTATTATATTACTACTGATGTTATTTTGTAGATATTTTTATGCATACCTTTTTTTTATTTTGACCCCGGACCTCACCTGTATGGAATTTGGATTTCGTTCCCCGTGACCCTGTGGGTTTTCCCTGTTTTCCCCACATTCAAGACATGCTTGTTAGGTAATTGGTCTAAAGTGCCCTTAATGTGTGAGTATATTTAACCTACGATGGATTGGTGCCCTGTCCCCAAGTAGGCACCAGCTTTCCCATGACCCTGACCAGGATTACAAGGATAAGAAAATAAATGAATGAATAATCCTCTCTCTCCTCTATCCGAAAATCAATCATGTTCAATTCTCCCACCTGCAACTCCACCTTTTGTATTTTTGTCAGCGCCACCACCTACAAGCCATACAACATGCCCAACATTTATGCTTGTAAATACTTCCTTTCACCCTTTCACACCCATTTTTAATCACAACTCACTACTGCATCTCTTCGTCACCAATACAGCTCAGTCTGTTCTCTCTTTGTCACCTCTCTCCACACCCTCTCTCTCTCTCTCTCTCTGCCACCACTCAACTCTAAGCATTTATACTCATCCACCTCCACCACTTCTACTCCTCAACCACACCATTCCACCCCACCCCCATTTTCACACATCTACTCCATCTTGTTCCTACTGTGTGTACCTCCCCAGTGTGTACCTCAACCTCTCTAGACTCACATTAATCTGTTTAACCTTATTTCTGATCTACATTTCGTCTAACCTTCTCTCTCTCATTTTCTTCATAAGCTCCTCAACGTATTCTTTCCATATTCTCAGCACATTCACCTAACTTGTCAGCAAATTTCCACCAGCACCCTAACCTACTGCCCATAATTCCTAGCTCAATCCCTTCTCCTTCATTAGTGTCCAATTTCTCAGACAGCTTACCAAAACAGCTTTTCCTTAGCCGCATCATCTCTTTTTACTCCTTATGCCATACCTCCCTATAATCCTGCCAACTTTTACCATCTCTCTGGCTCTCATTAATTCCTTTTCCTACTTACAATTATGCACCATTTAACAACCATCCGATCAACGTCCATTCATTTTAATGGCCCTTATCTAAACAATTATTATAAACTATAGTAGTCAATTAAAATCTGTCTTTTAGTTCTAGACCTGGAGGCCAGCACAGTCACTTCAACATCTGATCAGCACTGCTGGTCTATGAGCAGAGGTGGGTGTTCAAGATCAGGAAATCCATCCTGTGTTTGTGTTGTTGTGTTCTTGTTAGCTCGCAATTGAAACTCAGTTGATGTGTTTAGAGACTTTTTCACAAATTACCCATGTTCATGTGTATGACTTTCTGCTACTTTTTTGTAACAACCTGTAAATGGCGTTTATAAATGTATGTGCCTGTCCTATTGTAAGTAGTACTAATTTGTCCCTCACTACCTGTATATTCTCTCTAACCTATAACTACAGTATATAAACTTGTTCGCATTCACTCGCTGAGTCTATGTTATGTCTGGCTAACCTACTGTCTATCAGTGCATTTTTGGCTTTTTGTCAAAGAAAATTTTCAGGTCCGTGATACGACGTGATGTGATTTAATGTGTTTACAGGGATGTGTTATGGCTTTCCCCTACAGATGCTCTTCACCACCACTAAGCAGTATTCCTCCTTCTACTTCAACCATCTGAACCTTGGTTCAGCCCTCGCTCTTATTCTCTTATTCACCTCCACAGTGTTCCTAAAAGTTGTCTAGCTATACTTTCCCCTGCCTCAACCTACAGTCTCCAACTTCTTCCTCGTTACATCTTCCAGGACAGGACATAGTCCAGCATAATGCACCTTCTTCCACTCTGATACGTTACACTGTGCTCCTACGTCTTCATAAAATATGGACTCACAACATTTTTGCAAATCCACCACCATCTGCCCTTTCACATTAATGAACACTCATTCTTCATCTCCTCCTACTTCGCCCACAAGCCGCCAAGTTTCCACTGGCACCCTGCTTTAAAATTGCGTGTTAATGTCTAAAATGAATTGTTATTGGGAAACCCACCAGGTTCCCTGTGGCAGGCTGCCATGACAGTTCACCAGTTGTCGCTCAGTGGTTAAGGTTCTGGACTACTAATAGGTTTCAGTTTCAAGCTGATACTTTTAGGATCATGTGCAAGCCTCTTAAATTCTAAATGCCTACCCCAGCTGTAGATTCTCTGAGGGTGTCAGCTATATTTTGCAAAGGTTTTGGAGGAATAATGAGTGTGTATGTAAACAGCATACTAAATTACTACAAATAAAACTAAAGACCCGTCCATCTGAAGTGTCTTTTAGTAACTGAGTTACTAAAGAAAATCAACATAAACACCGGCTTCTAAACATACAGGACACTAGTATGTCATGTACTGTAGGTAACATCAAAGGTATTTTTACGACATCAAATTCATGTTTAGTGCAGTAGATTGCTGTATGGTTTGTGATGCAGCCTGTACCATTGTCTATAAACACAGAGCTTGATTACAGACTCCTTCGGGACACAGAAATAGCAAGTTAAGATGTGACTAAACAGCCTCGAGATAACTTACTTTCTGGATTAAAACATAACGCAGGCTAAGAGTACTACCCCTGGCAAAATGATATAATTGAATGTCCATGTAATGTCCATCCATTACTTTTCATTTTTGTTAAATACTGAATCGTCTGACTTTATGAAGCATACCCCAAATCAAATACATTTAATTACATTAAATGAATAGCAAAATATTTCCCAGATGAAGTAGTGGCAAAAGCTATGGAATCACCTTGTGATTTGTATTCGAACACATATAACAGTCTAAAACATGCATTTGTTTCTACAGCAAAAGCAATTGGACATGGCTCATTTAAGAAGAAAATAACTTCGCATCTACAACAGAGTTGTCAATTTATACAATTAAGAGAATAATACGAAGGAAATCCAGCCTGTGTATGTGCAGGTTATAAAAGGAAAATATATGAATAGACCAAGTAAGATCAAACAATCAAATTTCCTGGAGATGATGGTCATTACCTTACCTGCCAGTTCACCCATTTCGATCTCTTCTCTGTAATATCAAGAACAAATGTTACTGCTAACATAAAAGCCACATCTCTGGCAGCTGGGGCAGCTACAGGGACAACTCCCTACCAGTCATTTCGGCTGCCTCTTAGTTTCCCCACTTAAGCTTTTGTTCTTACAACACCTCTGTCAGTTTTAGTCATGAAGCCACCTGTATCTGCCCTGGGTCACGGCTTATTTACATACACTTACATGATAAGAATGTGCTGTAAATTAGAACTTTGGACATTGCATTTTGTTTACATTTACAGCATTTATCAGACACCCTTATCCAGAGCGACTCACAAGTGACACAATCTACAATCCAATTTGGTCTTGCTCAAAGACCCAACTGTGGCAGCTTGGCAAAGGTAGGATTTGAACCCTGGACCTTCTGGTCCAGAGTCCAGTCCCTTAACTGCTAGGCTATCACAGTGGTTTCCAAGCCATACCAAACATATACATGCTAGAGTCTTAGTTGGTCCTGATGACGCTCAATCTTTCCAGTGTGATTTCCCAAATCTACACAGGGTATCCACACTCCTTGCTGCTGCTAGTTCACAGATCTGACCTTTAATGGTTCATCCTCCATCTTTCTTTGTAGCATTGGACCACATCTTACCAGCCGGTCCCTACCCCAATTCTCTCTTGTCTCCTGTTGGTGGCTAATGATCTGGCTAACGTCTTCTTAAGCCCTCCACTTTCACCCTCTGAAACACTGATACCTTAGTTTGAGGTACAACTGGTTGAGTGTCTTAGCTCAAACAAGAGCCTAACTTTTTCCAGCTTGTAAATTAGGTTGAGCGTCTTGGAAGCTGGAGTGTATCCTTTCGAACAGGGTTGGAGAGGTAACGAGATAGACCTAAAGGATATTTCATGAAGCAGGCTTATACATTTTGCAGTCACATTACTAAGACCTCTCATGTGTGTCTACACTCACTGTCAGTTCCACTTACCATATAGAAACACTTTGTAGTTCTACATTTACAGCTCACCAGTCTGTCTACACGTTAGTTTGTCGCCTTTACCTCATTTTTTCTAGTGGTCAGGACCCCCAAAGTTCAGGTACCATTTGAGTGATGGATCATTTGCTACAATGACGGGGTGGTGTGTTTTTGTGTCGTACTGATATGAGTGGATCACACACAGCAGCACCTCAACTTAACGTATGTAGCCTCACTACAAACAGTCCTGGCGGAAAATTAATTTATCCCAGAAATGTTTTGCAATGACACGTTTTGTTATATATTATTGTGTTATGTTTAATTCCTTTGTGTCTATGGGAACAACACATAAACAAACAATCCAAACATGATCTAATTTCATGTCAATCTAAAAAAAAATGGGCTCAACAAAATTGTTGCCACCCTCCACTTAATATTTGGTTGCACACCCTTTTGAAACAATAACTGAAATCAATCGCATCCTACAACCATCAACAAGCTTCCTGTACCTCTCAACTAGAATTTTGGACCACTCTTGTTTTGCAAACTGTCTCTCCTCTTTGAAGGGTGCCTTCTCCCAACAGCAAAATCTCTCCATAGGTGTTTAATGGGATTTAGGTTCTGACTCATTGCTAGCCACTTCCGAACTCTCCAGTACTTTGTTTCCATCCATATCTGGGTGCTTTTTGAAGTAATTTTAGGATCGTTGTCGTGCTGACGTAGGACGCAAACCAAACTTTCTGACTAGATTGATTTCTTTGGAATTTGATTAAGTCTGCTTATCCACCATCTGAACTATCCTGTGTTGAAACCTTTCATAAATGTTTCTCTTCCGTCCATGCCCAGGGAGAGTAGCTACAGTACCATGGGCTATAAACTTCTTGATTATGTTGCAGACTGTGGATGAAGAAACATCAAGATCTTCGGAGATGAACTTGTAAGCTTGGGGTCGTTGATATTTGTCCACAATTTTGGTTCTCAAATCCTAAGACAGTTCTCTTCTCTTTTTTCTGTTCTCCATGCTAAGTGTGGCACACAGACACACAATTCAAATATCAAGTCAACTTCTCTCCATTTTATTTGGTTTCAGGTGTGATTTTTTTATTGTCCGCACCCGTTACTTGCCTGAGGGGAGTTTAAATGAGCATCACATGCTTGAAACAAAGGTATTTACTCACAATTCTGAAAAAGGTGCCAACAAATTTGCACAGTCCATTTTTGGAGTTTTGCAAGAGACTATTATCACGTTTGGCTTTTTTTTTCTGTTTTATGTGTTGTTCCAATGCACACAGAGGAAATAAACGTGTATAATGAAATATGTGTAATTGCAATACATTTCTGGTGTAAATAATTCATTTTCTCTAAAAATTTCAGGAGTACCCACAATTTCAGCCATGACTGTATGTACTGTGCTCAAGTCCAGTTAAACCCCACCCGAGTTCTTCAAGGGGCCTTGGCACAATTCAGTGTACTGCACCAGGGCATGGAACGTACCAATAACACGAAACGGACCGCACTTTGTGGGTAAAAATGCTCAAACGTGGAACAGGTCACCTAAAGTGAGTACATCCCTTAGCAGTTAGTGGTTTATTCCTCAACAAAACGCATTTCCTGCAAGCTTCCCCAAATCTCCAACAGTACTAAATTCTCTTTGTATTTTGCTGGACAAGGATTCCAGTTGTCCATTTCACCCAGATGAGGATGGGTTTGAGGATGACATCACTTCCCACTGTCACTTTTAGCTGTTCATTTGTGTTATCTGCTGCTTTGCAGCAATATCCATGTTGCCTGTTAAACATTGTAATGATAAGCTAACATGTAGTTGTCTAGTAGTGGCCTCACAGCTAGAGAGCAAACTTCCAAGCTTTTCTTTAGGTAGTCACACTCCACAAATAAACTGATTACTGTCTACCTCAAAACTTGGGTCTTCCATTAGTCCAGATTAGTAAAGTTCATGTAATACTGGTGATCTGAATATTGCCAAAACCTGATGTATTGCAGTTATCAAGAATCAAGTATGAAAAGTTATTGCAGAACATTATGTTAACACTTTTGGTCAGCCATTAACATTAAACAGTAATATATGAAGTGTAATTCTGAAGTGAAACGATTCTTTCAGCAATGACTCAAACTGCAAGCTAAGACTTGTTGGATAAAACATGACTTGGCAATTAACATTTTTTCTTTATAGTCCTCCTGAAATATAGCTTTAAGAAGTGACACACTTGAAATAACCTGCCGTTTTCACACTATAATTGACATACTCCAGAATAACAGAGATTTTGGATAGATTTGGTGGTTATGGCCCAATCCAACAGATGCATTGTGGATCTTTTCCAGTATTTCAGTCTGGTACTACTACTACTTCCCCACCTAACAAATTACACTACTCACAAAAATAAGGGGATATTTCTAAATGAATATGAAGAGGATTCCACAAGAACTGCTGAACAATCTGATCCTGTTCAGGCCCCATCACGGTCAGTGTGTTTTGGCAGTCTTGAGCATACATCCTTCTGAGCTGTCAATATGTGGCACTCTCGTCCAGTTTGAGATGCATCTGCTAACCCCTATGAATAAATCACTTTCTACTCAATCATGATAATTGAGTTTGCAGCTCACTTGTGTAATCAAACAAATGCATTTGCTTTTTTGGTGACCTTGTTTAATGAAATAGAATCAAATGCTTCTTTTTTAATCGCTTCATATTCATTTTAAAATATCCACTAATTTTTAACAGTAGTTAAGTGAACTGTAAAAAAAAATGCAGTTCTATGGGGTAAAGCAAAATGGAAAGTAATAATTATAGCTCAGATGGTGTTAACTTTTTTTCTTAAACATTAGGCATTAGTCCTCACTACAAAAGAGAACACCAAACTGCAAATGAAGTTATTAATTTCAAGCCGATGTAATCCATTTTGAAACTCAATCCCCTCTTCTACAGCGTGTTCCAACTCTGTCCCTAGACGTTTCACTTTCTGTACAGTCAGTTCAGCTTGTTATCACAAACTAATTCAGGTCAAAGACAATAAACAAGCCACTAAAAGTCTGAGTTACTGCATAGCAATATTACTGAGTTGGGCTACAGATTTCTTTTAAATTCTAAAAGCATAAACTCTTATTAAACTCTTCTAGGCTTTCATTACATTTCATTTCGGTAATTAATTCATGACACTTCACTGATTACTACTTTGAGATTAATCAAGATGAATAGCTTCCTACATAAAAGCACATAGAACACACAGTATAAATACATTAACCGAGAACAAAAAAAAGCGTCTGTACAATTTGTACTCTTAAGTATGGTGCTTACACTATACGGGTATGTTGAGTTTGAAAGTCATATAATTGTGCCGGGTGACGTAATCCATTTAAAGAACCCCTTGGAAATGTGAGTGTAGCTTGACACACAGTTAAAGTTGCATTTAATCCTCCATGGACACTGTGCTGGATTCCACTGCGGGTTTTGGGGGAGAAGTGTTGTTGCTGGCACTTTGGCCATCCGTCTTGGGTCGCTTGGATTCAGGTGGATTACACACTGGATCATTTGGTGGAGACGGTCTCTCTAAAAGGTACAATAAATAAACAAACATGCATAATAAATCAAATAAATGTGAACATTTACACACAATGTGCAAACAAACACTACTAGAGCATTAGTAAAAAAATATTTAAATCCTTTATACTTCATTGTGACGTTGCATGAGGCTGTAGCCAAAGCAAGAAAAGCAATAAAAAAATGCAAAAATAAATAAAAAACAAGAACACAATATAACAACAAATTTGTTAATATTTAATTAATAAGGTTATTACAAAAAATGCACTCATGTATGTTGTTAACCAGCAGGAATTGTACAGTTAACCAGTGCTTAATTGGAAGATTCTTAAATTAGAGGCACCACAATTAATTATTACAAACTACATTTTGCTGTAACTTTTTAGCCTACATAAAATTGATTATATTATGAAGTAGCTTTTCGCTTACGAACCTGAGACAGTAACTTTCCTATATGTTCCTGGAACAGACTTTCGTTCTAAAGCACCGCAGCATAGAGAAACAGTCGGGGCAGATTTCACACTGGATAACTTAAGTTCCATAAACAAAGAAGTTTGTCTGTAAATGTGATCATCTATAATTATTACATGCATGAGCTATCAGGTTTCATGTGAAATCGAACCACAGCCAAGACACCGTATCGAATGTGTATGGGGTCAAATATGGCCTATATCAGATTTGTTTAACAGGGTCAGTCCATGCTGTGCATCACTAGATACTGCATATCACAACTGCACTGTGTGCCAAGCTTTCACCACTGACCATGTTTGGCTTTCTCTGTGCCAGACGGAGTGACAAAGATCTTGGAGGAAGCTGGAGATTTGGAGAGGGGTGTCAGAGAAATTCGCCTGAATAGAGGAGAGAAAAAAAAAAAGTCCAAGGTTTGCCAAAAGTTGTGCAAGAGCAATCTAAACAGTATGATTCTGCCAGATAAACACACACTGTGTGTGCAGTACAACATCATGCCTAGCACACAGGATTATAGCTTGAACACACTATACTGGTTACAAATTAAATTCTTTTTTTTTTATCAATTTTTGTGAGCAGTGTAGTACATAATTAAAAGTAATACTTTGCATTTATAAGGTATTGGCCTGGGAATCAATACTGTGCTTGTGATTACTCAATTATTGCAAAATAATACAAGTATTGTGCGTTAATGCGCAATTAAGTTTTGCGTGGAGTGAGCTTGTATTGCGATAAAGTGCTTTTAAAAAAAAAAGTCTCAAACATGCAAAAAATTCAAATAATATCAAGATTACAATTACAATTCAATATTTATTAAACTACACCAATTAAAAATACAGAATTTATTAAACTTAAAATTACGTTTGACAAAAGCCTTGATGTTGTATGTTTTTAGATGATATTGCTGCCATTTGCATTTTGCAGTAATATGCATAACAATATATCCTCCCACTTGCCATACACAAGTTACTGTCAGACTCCGGAAGGACATGAAACTTTTTTTTTGGATGTAAGGCTTTTTACCACACAAGGAGAACTATGTATTCTTCATTTTACCTGACACAGCAAAATGTTTTATTAACAGGTTACAACTAGCATAATATTCAAGCAAATGAACATGGGAGTATGTTATCGCGGTCCATAACAAAAGAGTTGTTGATATGAAATGGGTTCCTAGTATTGACAGTATACTATGAAAGGTTTATATATCCCTGCATAAGTAACATTAGTCGCAAATACAAAGTGTGAATAAGCAAAGTTCAGTGGGAAAAAGGGATAAAACTAAAAAAAAAAATTATAATGGAATTTAGCTATTAGGAACTGACTAATTTGTTATATCAGTGTGTGCATAATTTAGTGTGAAAAAGGTTTGCTGTTATCACAAATACCAGAGCAGTGAGAACGCTTCTCAACCAATCAGACTATAAGATCTGACTTAACTGCTGTATATTCAGAAATCATAATATAATGATTATTCATTGTGAGACCAGCAGCACTAACCAAAATGCTCCAAAATGTACTTTTTTACTTCCCTTTGATGAACACTAGGGGTGGAGGAATTTTTTTTTTTTTACGTTTTTAGTTTGGTTCTCAAAACTTTAGGACCTATTTTGATGCCATATATTTGTTTCATGTAGTCACATGGTAAATAAATTGAAAAAAAAAAAAAAAAAACTCTGTATAGAAAAAAACAAATCGAGATGCATTGATAATTGTTGCCCTCTGAATCGTAATCGAATCGAATTGTGAGGTGCCCAGAGATTCACACCCCTAATGAACACAATGCTCACAGTCAACAATAGTTTATTGACAAAAACATGGCTTGTGTCTGTAGTATAGGTACATTTTAGTACTAGAGCTACATAGCTTAAAAAACACCACATATTTACAGTGGAACCTCAGCTTTCATCTTGCTTTTAATCACTTAATCCACAATTTTTCTTCTGACTTTATTTTAGGTTTTAGTGGACCAGTAAGGTTACAAGTCATATAGCTGAAATAGCCCCTAATTGTTGTAAGCAGTGTAGTAGACAGCATTCTTAACCCTGCCGATTATGGCCACTAAAAGACTCAGGACATGATTTGAATACACACCTACATATCTCTTGTAGGACTGCTGTGTAATTGCTGACCCTGCACAAGTTGGGACTACAAAAATCTTCTTGAAATGAACAGAGTAAGCTTCACAAACTTATCTAAGGAACAGCTGTTTCTCTCTCCTACCTGGGAGTGGGTCCCTTGGGTGTTGTGGTACTTTTGGCATTCAGTGGTGCAAGAGGGGTGCTTGAGGCAGTTTTGGGCGTGTGAGGTCCATTACTTGGGGTGGAGGGGGCAGATTTGGGCATGCATGGACTGCTGGTAGTAGGGGCAGGGGATTTAGTTGTGCTGGGTTTGCTCCAGCCCTCCAGTGTGTTGAGGGTAATACGTCTGGGTTGAGGTTTGGTCTTGTGGCCTTGAGGTGTACGTTTCTCGTCAGACCCTGCAGAGGACGTGTCCTTTTCCTTCTCTTGGGTGATGGTTGAGGGGGAAGGTCGAGGCACAGGAGAAGCCGTTCGACCACTGCCTGGGGTTCTCTTGCCCTTCTTCTCAGTGGCACTGAGCGGGGTGATAATGTCTAGCTGTGGGCGCTCCTTCAGAGGTGTGCCAAGCTCCATTTCGTCAAAAGTAACAAAAGAACAATAGCCATCCGTGGAAGATACGGCCAGAAAAGAGCCATCACAAGACCTGACAAGAGGGCGCAGGCAATGATATGAGCAAAAGCAAAAACTAATCAGCAAGTGCTGATTCCTGGAATCTGGGTTATGTACACAAAACTGTACTGTGAGCAATATAAATGCAGAATGTATGGTGAGTATCCCAAATAGTAGTAGACCATCCCAACATCCTATGTATGCTCTCTTTAACAGCTAAACTCTTAACCATTATAATAGGAAACAATCTGTCTGTAAACAGTCACTGCAAATCCATAATCGTGTGCATGTAACTACCTTACCAGTCATGTGCTCGCTTGCCAATTAGCTCACATTTGGTACAGCCTGTTCAAACTCAATTCATGTGTTCAAAGTTACTTGTGTTTGCATGCATGACTCGCGGATAAATTTTAACAAGCCTGTGGCATCATTAATACATTATTAGTGGCCTGTCAGCGCGTTGCAGTTTATCCTTTTACATACATATAGGTTTTACATAAGAGCTTGCTACTTGCATATAACAAATACAGCTGTCAAAACAAACCTAATGAGTACAGGGTTACAACACAACCCCTCACGTTAGTTTATAATGGACTGTCTCTGTTGGTAAGTTTTAGCATCATGTTTAAACATTAATGAATTGACTATCAGTACGAAATGTATTTTTGTATTTACACTGCTTACAGAAAATATATATTTTCAAATGAAATATCTGCTAATGAAATATCCCCTATTTTTTGTGAGCGGTATAGATGATTATGTGACTCAGATGTGAAAGATAAGACTTGCTTTGTTGTTGAGTTCCACAAGTCTGGTTATGCATAACAAGTGAATCATAGAAAACTACATGAGAAATACTGACGCAAGATGCTTGACACGTGTTAAAGCTGCAGTATTATGCATAAATATTTTACAGAAAATGTTCACTCTAAATATTCTGCATTAAGTTGTTGAAGGTCCTTTTCATTTTTTATGTTATACTGCAGTAGTTGAGCAAAAATGATTTAAATAATTGATTATTTTACGGCCTTAGATATTTTGATATTGTCCAATCTGGCCCACTCTGATAAGAGTTTGGGCGGCATGGTGTCCGCCCAAAGTCAAGGGTTTAATCCCAGGGTGCAGCGGCCCTGCTTGTCCTCCCTGCGTCTGTGTGGGTTTACTCAGAGTACTCTAGTTTCCTCTCAGTCTAAATACATGCATGTTAGGTTTACTGATTATGCCAAAACTGGCATCGACTTAAGTGTATATGTAAGACTACTCTTGAGATAACCTTGTGTCTTGATATAAACTTGTGTTGTTGAATTAGCCACTGATGCTGGTAGCAACGTTTAATATAAAAAAATATAAACCATTTGGAGACCCTGCCTTACGTGTTACATCTTTTCCCTGGACATTACTGTATTTTGCAGAGTTATTGTGAATTCACATAGGTCACAAAACGTCAAGCATGTGAATAATAGTTTGCGTATAAGAGGATTCTGCTTGTGTTTTTAGCTGTATCATTCGAAAACAGTTGTGAAAACAATATTTGTAAATGACAGCAGCATAAAAACGCTATATGACTATGGCAATATCTGGTCAAAGACAAATTCAGACCACGTCCTCTTTCACAGAAAATAATGAAGTCATTTAACTTCTACATAAGGCATTTCAACCCATATATGACCGACATGTAACAAAGTATCTGAACGCAATTGTAGGCACATAAAGGTCTCATAATAAATCTAATTAAAAAATACTTTGCTTTACCAGCTCAGGTCACTCAGAGTATGGTAATGGATATTGGACACATAACCAAATGGCACTGTCTGTTGGGTATCATAGAAGAAGATGGAGTCTTCAGATGCCACAGCAAACACCAGGCGATAGGGCAAATTAAAAATGTTTGGTAACGGCTGCTCTGAACCATCTGAGTTGGGAAGAAGGGAGCAGAGATGAAACACAGCAAAATCTGAGCAATAAATAATACCACATGGTTGTAAAAACAGAAGGGACTCACTCTCATCCTTTTTGGTTCTGAGCTCAAAGTAGACAGGACAGCAGCGTACTGCAAGAGTAGCTTTGGCGGGACAGGGCAGATGGGCTATGGGTCTGATAAACACACACAAACACACACACACACACAAACACACACACACACACACACACACACACACACACACACACACACACACACACACACACA
>JAUZST010095594.1:0-18984 GCA_034779995.1 Parotocinclus haroldoi
TATTAAACTCATTGGTTCACACTGCTTTTAACTTGAGAACTTGTGTCAGAACTTAACCCAATAAGGGAGCACCTTTACAATACAACTCCACTGATTTATAATAGATTATACAGTATGGGTTTCAAAGCAGACTGGGGTTCAAAGCAGATCCATTCAATTCGTTTTGCTCGGTACTCAATGTTTTTGCTACGTGACGAAACTTCTGTAAAGATTTAACGCAGACTACCATAGGTACCACTGTAATGCAGTTTTGCAAGATATAATCCAAATATTAGAGGGTTAAGGGCTCTGCTGGAACCTGAACCCTGTTGTTAGTCCAGTCAATAATCCAATACATTAACCACCTAACCATTAAGACCCTATAAGGTTTACTTGGTTGGTTGGATTAAGACACTGATGGATTAATGTGTCTATAGTCGATTTTACTTTTACATACATGGACTCCAAATGCACCCTTGAGGGACACCTAATTTCAGATGCCAATGAAATCTCCTGCAGCAGCAAACCCATTTCAGCCTCCACTGGGCAGGAAGAAAGTATAAACTCAAGAGCTGGTAGGAGAAATGTGAGCGCTCCCTAACAAGGTGGAATGATGACTGTTAACAAGGTAGAGCTTTACGCATCGTCTAGCCGCAGGGCATAAGGCTGCCTGACATGTCACCAGAGAAAGTCTACCTCCTACATCTCTCTGTTCCCACAATACCCCATGTAGATAGATTTCTCCTTTAGTCCCTCTTGAACATGACCTTAGAGAGCCCTGGGGTGAATCCATGAGAAACGTTTCCTCTGAAACCAGCCCCAAAAGATTGTAAATAAGAGTGTAACAGGTCAGAAATTGAACCTAGTGACATTATTTGGGTTGAATCAAAGATTTACTGTCAAATGTCATTCGCTCAGCAAATGAAAATAGCCCAGTTATTACAAGTATGCACCAGTTAACATCCATTCACTTTTGTATGCTTTATTTTGTGACAGTCTTTATGCATTTGTACTCATATTTGTATTTTTGTATCATTTTAAAATAGCTGTATGGGTAGAGCCAAAATTGAGACTACTAGTGAAAAGTGAAAGCTTGTTTGGATCTTTATGGATTGGACTCGTACTGAAGCTGGATAATGATCCTAAAACACACTCAAAGCTTTGCTATAAATATTTAAAAACCAGCCACAATCAAGGAGAGCTGTCTGTCTGTCATGGTACAGACTCTCACAGCCTTTTCTTTGTAGTCACCTGGTCTAATCTTCCTTTGAGCATGTATGGGCACACTTTACGACCAAGAAAGCCAAGCAATTAGTAACTTTCCAAGATGGAAAATCGGGAAATCATTCTGCGATGACATGGATTATCAGATTTTGTACAATTTTGTAAAGTCAGTTCGAGCTGTAATGCACATTTGAAAAAGTTTATTTTTAAAGAGTTAACTTTTGTTGTGTTTGTGTCTAGTTGCTTTATGTATCGCCACCACATATTAAAGGAAAAAAAAAATCTGCTTACAAAGATTTTTTCCATCTGACAACTGGGCAGGCCTAGGAACTTTTGCAATATCTGACAGGGACGTTCCTGGAAAACCATTCCAACAGCCATTGCCATGTGGTAGCCCTGTCGAGTCAAATTTATTTCTAAAGCGCTTTTTTTACAATGGACCATTGTCTCAAAGCAGCTATACAACATTATGTTATTTTGTAAGGTCAATCCCAAATTGAGGTAGGGTAACAGTGGAAAGAAAAATCTCCCTAAAAACAGTCCTCCTGTGACTTATATGATCATTAAAATACAGTACTTAAGTTAAAAAATTCAAATCGGCAATTATCCATGAACCACCATTGTCTTGGTGTTTGATAATAATAAAGAAGCCATTTTGTTATTGCTTTTAGACTTTTGGCCTCCATTGTATGTGCACAGTTATACAATACTACAAAAAAGTCTTAGGCCATGGCTATATTAGATACAATTTTTTAGCAATGATATAAATATGATATTTATATAGTCATATTTATAATACCATATTTGTTTTTTCAGTGTACAGAAATATAGGAAATATATATGTAGTATTACAAAAACCTGACAACAACAGAATTAATAGGCTACAGTGGCAATAAAAGCATCTGTCAGCTTCATCGGGATACATAGTTGATCCTTCTGTAGTTCTCTTTTTGGATAAAGATCAGGATAAAAAAGCTAGAATTTGCTAAAGCTCACAAAGTGAATGGAGATCTTTAGAGAAGAGTAGTATAAGGTAACAAATCCAATTTTGAAATGTATTGGGTCCAATCATCAATAATGTCATTATATTATTGCTAAAGCAACAAATCTAATGGTGGTATAAAACTTTTGTGCAGTACTGCATATACACACACAGCACTACTGTGGAGAACATGCTCACTGCTTCGTCCGCTAATCTTCTTTGTCTGTTTACAAGGAGACTCAAACATCCGATCTCCGGTTTGACCGCAGCTTAAAGGATCATTTATATTTCATTTCCTTCTTGAGTTAATTAAGTTAATTTCACACCATTCTTTCTAATTCCCTAATTTTCTTCCTGCACTTTTTCAAAGCAGGTGATTTTGGTGGAACTTGATTATTGAACTTATTGAATGAAAATATTCTTAATTCTTTCACTCTTTCTTAGCAGAGCCAAGCCGTTAGTATGCAAGTTATAATCTTTTTTTTAACATTTAGAACACAGTTATTGCTCTTAGATCATGCGTAAAATGGGATTATATTGCATGTGAGCTTCCCTTCATGTGTTGGTTAAGAGTTGGATTTGCAAAATCAATGGCTCTTATTCTTCATATCAGTATAAATGTCCTATGAAACAATATTTGGATTTGTTATTATTTTGCCAATCCTTTGGGAAATGGAATCCAAGCTGTGTTACTGTTTAATGAGATTCAGCAGTTAAGGTCAGTGAAGTTGATTCTTTCTTCAAACCGTGCCTTTTCTTAAACAAAGTCTGTAGGAAGAATTCCTGTGAAAGCTGATTATGCAGTTTGGAACTTTATTTGAGAACACAACAGCACAATGAATGATGCATTCTGTTATAGAGCATTACTCAACTGTGTTGGACTGCATTGATTTGAAAAATGGAGTGCAGTCATTTCCTATAAAAGCATATAGACCTTTTATACTGCCTTACCTAAGCGATAGAATTCGCATTTGCAAACATGGTTTCTTTTTTTCTGTGTGGGAAAAGGGTTCTTTCGCTTCTCTATTCAAAGGGAAACTGGTGGCTCACACAGCTACCTCTGTAAAAAACTGAGCAAAAGGCATTTTTATTAATTGTCTAAAAGAAAGATACGATCACAACCCCAATGTAGGGACCAAAACATAAACATATTCATGTACAACCTGAAATCAGAACATGTTGAGACATTTTCTGTACGTGTGTAGCATGTGATTTTGCATTTTTTTAAATTTATTTTTTTTTTTTTTATATTGAGTGTAGAAGACGTGAAAAAGGGTGTCGCCAGGATATGTTGCTCTAAAATCTCAGTATACTTCTTTGCATTAATGCTGCCTTCACATAAATGTAAATAACCTTTTAAAGGGTCTAACACAACCACATACTAAATAATTGACTGCAATAACCAAGTTAAATCATGTTCTGAAAAGAAATGTAATGCTTTCGTATGAGTAGGAAGTGTGTGGGCTTTAGGACAGACCGTTGTGGAGGAGAAATGGTTAACAAAATAAATAGAAAATGTTTATGTGTAAGGTAGGAGGTAGGAGCACATGTTCATATAAAATCACCTAGTTTTACTGGTTAACCATAAGCACTTCTGTATCCTTTTAGGAGAGCTGCAGTTAGTTGCGTCGCCTAATACAAAGCCATTTTACACAATACATTTTGTTATTTAACCTTTGGAAATTGTAAAACAAAATGCATGACTTACTAGACCTGATTTAGAGATGCCTGTCATTTTCCTTATTCCTGATTTACTTTGAAAGGGAGATTAATCAGTATAAGAGGCAGAACAATCATGAAAGCACAATGTACACTAAACGCTGAGATTTATTTATTTATTTATTTATTTTCACAGATAGCTAGGTTTATTTATCTGGCAGCCTTACAATGATCTCTGCTCCATTTGAGCAAACACTTTGGGAGGACTAAGATAGTGACACCTTTGAATCCAGGTATAACATGTCCAATGAACATTAGTCCAGTTATCTTATTATTTGAACACAGACATGCTTGCTCTGTAGGCTCAGAGAGAAACTGGCTTTAATGAGTGATTATTAGGTCTGTCTCAGAGCAGGTTTTAGACAATGTTTTGCATTAAGGAATGAGCTAATATGTAACCATAAAAATGTTAAAATATGGAATTTCATCAAGATGTATTAAGAGTATATCTGCTTTGGTAAACATTTCATTAGAACATTTTAATGAAACTGAAGGGAAACTGGGCTTGTACCATGTAGTCTTTTAGCAATTACCTGAGCTGCAGAGTCATACAGTGCTCCAAGCCATCAATCAGCAGATTGGCATCTACAGTGTGAAAGGCAGAACTTGCATGTACAAGTCATTTGTCACTGTAAGGAGTGTAGGCTCTACTGTTTTTTGCTTGTTTTTCCCATTGTTTCGTTTTTCTTTCTTTCTTGACTGTAGTTCCAATTTTTAATATGGTTTATATACAGCAGTTATACATACAAGCCAAACAACATATTCAATGTTTTCACAGTCTTAACTGTATGAAATTGTACATCTTCACTTCTGGGTAATACCTTGGGAATACCTGGAAATGTCTAGAAATGTCTGAGGTGGTGCATTAGGCCCACACAGTGTTTAGTATGGAGTGCTGGTGCTGTGTGGTTTGGGACGGAATGTGACATATTGACTGGTTGGAGTCAGCACTTTTTATATTTTTGGTGTGTTGTGAGAAAAATTACAAAACCTGCAGAGTTTGTGGCAGGGCCAAAAAAAACATTAATGCACAAAGTTAGTTTGTCATGTTACACAGGAAAAAAACGAAGGACAAGTCAAGAAAAAGTGCTTTTTACAACAAAAAATAACAGACTAACCTTTCAGACATAGTGTGACTGGGAAGCAAAATTAACAACAGTAGAGTGAAATGGATTTATGTATACATTACTGTGCAAAACTCTTTATTATTCTATGTTCTTTAAATTATATTCTGCTTATATTTTATTTAAGTTTTAGTATTTACTGCACTTTAGTTTTACAGTAAGCATGGAACCCTGTGAAAAAAATGGGTAATTGGGTGGTTTACAATGAGCAGAATGTTCATATAATATCTCGTAATTCTTTCCGGTTAGCCATAAGGATTACTGTATGCTTTTAGGATAGCTGCAGTTAGTTGCATGCCTAATACAAAGCCATTTTAAATAACACATCTTGCTATTTTATGTTTGCAAGTTGTCAATTTCTGGCCTTGATTTAGAGGAGCCAGTTGTCTTCCTTATTCCTGATTCACTTTGAAAGGTTGACTAATCATTATAAGAGGCAGAACAAACTTGAAAGCACTGCAGAACACTGTACATTAAATGCTGAGATTTTTGTGTAGCACTGATGCGAGTGGATCAGCAACAGATGTGTGACCATTAGATAATAGCCTAAAGGGGACTACAAAAGTATGTAGAGAAACAGAACTGTAATTGTAGAACTACAAAGTGCAGTGACCACTAAAATTGAAAGCACAATAAATAAAATGGACTTCACCCCAGTATGTATGTAGTTGGTTTATTTTGGTGACAAAAGTCACAAATGTGATTACAGTTGAGCTGAACAGATCTATGTTAATGATCTTACTGGTTTGATATAGCAAGAGTTTATCTTCTGGTTAATAATCCAGAGATTTTGACAACTGAGCCTCCACCATATTGTTAGTTAAAGCTGGATCTTAAAATATGGCTTATTTTACTGTCCATGCCATGCAGAGCTACCCTCAAACTGTGGCAAATGAATTTCCACAAATTTCTCCTAAAAATAATAAAATAAAATAAAAAACATGTAAGGAGAACGATCGGACAGTCCATCACAGTAGGTCTGCTATTGACAGATAGGTCCTTCCCTTGACACTTCTTCTACGCATTAAGTAAATGCTGTGTTGGATTTATCTCCTGCAGTACAATTAGGTCAGTACCAGAGGAGTTTGTCTGGAGAAAATGGGGCATATAAAATGGATCGTGTTTTAGTGTGAACTGTTATCAGCTACTGACTCATTCTCAATAATGAGTCTAAAGCTTTTAAAGCACATTAAGTAACAGTACAGTGGAAAAAAAGAAACAAACAAAAACAAACCATAGTTTAATAAGGAAACCAATCATACCATATCCAACACCTACTAAAATAAATTAACACAATATAGGGTAATATGAAATTAAATAAATTCATGAGGAATAATGTGATAAGATGATACGGGATGAGGTGGGACAAGATGACATGACACCAGATAAGACAGGACATATGTTATGTTATGGTATTGTATTGGATAAAAGGTGTAGGATTAAAGACTAATAATATAGAACTGAGACAAATAAGATTAGATGTTATTATATTAGTCGAGGTATGATAAGATATGGTCGAATTAGAGGATTAAACTGAATGTCACTGGATGACTCACTCATTTATTTGATTATTTATTTATTTATTACTTTCTACATTCATTGTCCATTTTTATAGGTCTCACTTAATATACAGATGCAAACTTCCACAGTTTTGATGGTATGAATGGCAGAGACACAGCAGAGCTGCTGGAGTTTTTAGACACTGCTCTCTCACTCACTGAGCCACACTGCATAAGATAATAATAACAATAAGTCATTGCTCATATGCTCATATAAGTCACTGAATGCAGTACTAACTAATCTGTGATGGTCCTGTTGGTAGCCTTGACCATTATAGCAGAGTAAAAGAGACCACCAAAGTAGGAAATTATAAATTTAGAATTACAAAGTGCTTCTCTGTGGAAACAAGGAGGTGTTCCTAGTAAATGGCTGTTGAATATGATGGGATGGAATATCATTAAATAAAACAATATTGGAACAACTAGGATAGGAAAGTATAATGCAATATAGGAAGGAACAAGATCTCTTTTTAAGATGAGACAGGATATGATAGGAAACCACTGGATACAACTGGATATTACTGCTTAAGACAGAACAGGACAAGACAAGATAGGATAACTCTGAATCAGACATGTTAATAATGTTTAATATAAGCACCTGTAAGATAGAAGAAGGAATGCCTGGACTGGATTAGACTAGAAAATCCTGCGTACACTACTGGAAGTGAAATGAGGATTTTCTGCATTAGCATTTTCATTGTTGGCTTGCTTCCATAGAACTCATTGAACTGTTTTATAATAAGTGATATATTATAAATTCCGTAAACTGTGAACTCTATTGGGATATTTCTTAAAAAGGAAATTGTACTTTTTATTAGTTTTTAGACTTGTTACACTGCTCACAAAAATTAGGAGATATTTCAAAATGAAAACGGGACGGCGGTAGCCTAGCGGTTAAGGTACTGGAGACTGGACCTCATGGTCCAGGGTTCAAAACCCACCTCTGCCAAGCTGCCACAGTTGGGTCCTTAAGCAAGACCCTTAACCCACAATAATAATAATAAGTTTAATTTAGATAGGGCCTTTCTCAAACCCAAGGATGCTTTACAACAAGTATAACAAAGATAAACACAATACACAAAATAAGATGCACACAATTGCTTGAACTGTAAGACTGTATGAGTTGTAGGTCGCTCTGGATAAGGGCATCTGCTAAATACTGTAAATAAATGAATACAAAACGGATCCCACAAGAACTGCTGGCCAATCTAATCTTGTTCATGCCCCTTCACTGGCAGGGTGTTTTGGTAGTCTTGGGTGACCATACACCCTGCTTGAACAGTCAATGTGGGGCACTCTCGTAAAGTTTGACATACTTTTGTGCTTCACTAAAATTGAGTTTGGATCTCATTTGCAAGCGAAAAACTCTCTTGACTTTTCATTTGCTTTTCTGGTAGTCTTGTTTATTGAAATAAAATCAAATGCCTTTTTAATCTCTTCATATTCGTTTTGAAATATCCCCTAATTTTTGTGTGAAATGTACCCTCCCATCGTAACAGCCATCGTATCTTCTCCCCCCGTGTGTTTTTATATTTCTATCTTTCCACTTCTGAATTTAATATTCTACTGATGTCGTTACTCTAATGGTCGCAAAGTATTGACAAATTCTTATTAGATGTTTAAAAGTCTGAGATGTTGTAATGCTATACTGTTTTTTTGCCCTGAGGAATGAATAATACATTAGCATCAACTGAGCTAATACAGCAGGGTTGAGTACAGGTAATCAGCAACATGCAAGCACTTGCTGACACTTTCTGCACAGCATGACCTCTGCTCATTAAACTGAATAGTGAAAGCTGGCCTGGGGTACAATGGTTGCACATAGCAGAGTGGATGGGTTTTTGCTCAGACTTTTGTCTGTCTCTCTACATACTTTATAATCGTACCCTTTATTTTAGTGGTCATGACCCCCAGAGGACCAGCACAGATCAGGTACTATTTGGATGGTTATCATTCTAAGCACGGCAGTGTCGATGATGTGTGTTTGTGTGTGTTGTGCTTGTATCATTGGATCAGACAAAGAAGTGCTGCTGGAGTTTTGTGTTCACTCACTGTGCATTTCAGCAGACATCTACCATATTGTTTTATCTTGTAGATGGGAAGTCAGGGACAGTAGCTAATATGTAGTTCATAGTTAGATAGAAACATGGTGGCAATGTCTTGCTGGTTCCCACGATGAAAACAGTTTTTTGCAGAAAACTGTAGCATTCTTTTGAAAAAAAAAACAAAAAAAAAAACAAAGTTTTTGAGGTTAAGTTAAGGGCTATGTGTAGGCGTAGCATGGATTACATAAAACCATTACCTACATGAAATACAGCGATGGCTATGTCAATGGATGGTCTCACAATGATAGAGACTTGAGTTTGGAGGGTTATGAGTTCCAACACTATTTACTGCTCTAAAAAAGAAACTATTTCTTAGTCTGTTAGTCAGAGTTTGCATGACCCTAAGCCTGCCTGAGGGGAGAGTGGAGAACAGGGAATGACCTGCATGTGCAGGGTCATTTTTGTTGTTTGTGGCCCACCTTAGGAGACGGATCATGTCGATTTCCCCCCCAAGTTTGGGAGCAGGATGCCTTCGATTCACTGAGCCGTTTTGAAGACTGGCTGCAGTTCCTTTCCTCTCCTCCTCTGTGAGGTAGAGTCTTATGTCAGGACGCTCTATTGTATAGTGATAGACGTTTTTCAGCAGCGCTGGAGGGCGTTTGTGGCGTTCAAAGTTCTCAGAAAGAAAAGGTGCTGCTGGGCTTTTATGATTATGCTGGCTGTATTCACTCTCAGCTCAGGTCTTCCGGTATGTGAACACCCAGGAATTTAAAGCTAGTAACACACTTCATCTCCTGTCCATTAATGCGCAGTCCCATATAGTGTGTAATCTTTGTTTTATAAAATTACAAAAAACAATTTTTTTTTTGTTTGGGACCTATTAACTATGTATTTGCTTTGTAGCTGTGTTCGGCATCCAATCATTTGTGCTAGTCATTGTCTCATCCTTTATCTGTGCAATTTTACCATAACACCCTCCATGCTAGCTTATTATGTGTATTCTCAAAACCTCGCTACTCAAAATTACAACATAATCGCAGCATGATCAAGCAGTCAAGTCTCTTGGCAGAGGTGCTACTGTACAGTGATACAGTACTGTGCAAAAGTTTTAAGCCACCATTCGATTCCATATATACCATTGTTTTAGGAATAGTATAATGACCATATACAGTTATTAGAATATAACAAGGGGACGAGGTGAAAAGCCTATGCTAATATGCTAAAGCTCACAGAAAATGGAACAATAATCAACCGAAAAAAGTAATAAATCCAAGTTTGAAATATTTGCATCCAATCAACAACGATATTATATATGGCCAACAAATCTAATAATGGTCCAAGACTTTTTAACTAATTTTGGTTAATTCTGGGTATTGTGTCTAACACACATACATTTGTAATAATTTTCTTACTGAACAGCTCAAATGTTCACACTAGCAAGCCAGAATCTGACATGCAACCACTCAGCTCCTGCGTAATTTCACAATAACGCTGTGATTCCAGCAACCAGAAACATGGTGATGGTGGGAGTGATAATATTTAAACAGAGACTGAACAGTATATTTTCGGATTTGTATGTAAAATATTTTTGCACTACAGCAACAAAAACATACAGTTGTCTTCAGTGTGTTTTGTCTGGTGTCTTCCCAAGTCTTTACTCGTTATTTCGGAGATTAGTTTTAATTCAACAGCACACAGTCCACAAAGATGGAGAAAACATTTTGTTAGTGTTGATTTAGGCTTTTTCTTCTTGTTGAATCAGTGGATAACTAAATAATCTGCATAAACGTCTGTGAGTCCCGCTGGAAAGCTTGTGGAAATTAGTAATGACTTCTCAGGTTTATTTGCAGCATAACAATTTAATAATAATCAGACTAGCTTAAAGCTGCCATGTGTTCCAGTGCTAGGCTCTTAGCCTGCTTTGCTACACCCAGCAATTAAACCAAACAACTGGAGATTTCTAGACCTCGAAGGGCCAAAATACTGTACAAACGCAGAAAGCACACTGTACAGTGGTACCTTGGTACTCATAATATGGCTTTGATTATTGATATTATTCTTGGACACTGCTATTGAGACAAAGCTCTGTTGTAAATAAATTTGACTTGGCTTAATTGACTCACAAAAACTATGCACTCTATAAAGCATTACTGTACACAATAATGTAGTCTTATTGTACAGGTGGTCCTCAAAGTCCTTCACAACATAACGTTATCTCAAAACTGGTCTCACGTGTATGCTCAACTCATTGCCAGTTTGGCTTAATCAATTAACCTACCACACATACCTTTGGATTGTGGGAGCAAACCAGAGTACCCGGAGTAAAAACATGCCCACATGGGGAGGGCATGCAGACTACACACAGACAGCACCCAGGCCGCTCCACCCTGGGACTGAATCCAGGAGCTGTGAGACGGCAGTGTTCATTCATAAGCATTTTAAACTGAAAATAGGGGATTTTTTTTGTTTATAAAATGAAATATCACCTAATATTTTGAGCAGTTCAGCTTAGGCCGTGTATATTCTGCATAAATAAGTGTTGCCCACCTTAAACATGCTTAAAACACTAACACTCGGTTGGGCAAAATCATTAACACAAACCCTATTATGTAGTAAAGAGTTGAAGGCCTTATGTTATTTATTGAATTGTTTACGAATTGAATTGTTTAAAATTAAGAATAAAATGCTTAGTCTAATGCTGGGGAAATGCTGCAATTAGATGAGAGTATGGTACTGTGAAGAGGTTCTCAACGTTTCTCTTTTGGTTGTTTTTATCATCAACCTTCTAAGGAACCATGGTTCCTTATGGTTTGTAAAAACAAAATACAAAACAAAAACAGCGCAGACCTGTAGTACTCAAGTCCAGTCTTGATAAGCAAGTGGTCTTGGGGTAAAGTGGAATCAAAAATTGTTGTCAAGTCAAACGCGTCTGCCTGAAGTAACGTTAATTTACTTTCTTTCTAACGATATTCAGTATCAACAACCCATTCAAACAGAATAAATTAGTCCTTACCCTTAATGCCTAAATAAAGTCTCCCTCAGAATGGCTAACAGGAAAATTGCGACAGCTTGTCTCATTCAGAATACAATCACTCATGTTCTATTTTGATTTGTCTGGTGTTACTATTGCAAGTGTGCATTTTTACCCACTCGCTTTACCATGTGTGCAAAATCTAGAATTCTTCTAGAATTCATCTTTTCACTAAAGCTGGATGCTGTTGTTCATATTTAGCTAACTTTGTGTGGTGATTCTGATTAGGTTTGACAGAATAAGGCTAAGAGAATCAGTATTATAATTTCTAAAAGAAAGGTGACATTGCCTTAGTTCGACTGGCTGTAATACTGTATATTAACATTAATGTAGGCTACATATAATATTGCTATATTTTTCAGAATATAGTATGAAAAATATGTATTAATCGTTATATTATATAATGTATATATGCACTTTCTACCATTGTCTTGCTTTTATTCTTGCATGCTTAATAAAAACATCTGTTAATCTGTTAATCTGGTCTCAGGCTAGTTTAGTTTAGGACTCAACTACTTAGTGTTGGTCTACAAAAATAGCATCAATGGCCCCATGGATTATTAGCCAGCAATATGTCTGCTCTGAGATGTTTTAAGGTATCTTATGGTCACAACATCAGTTGCTACACCATAAGGTGGCTATTAGGAGCTTCTTTGAAGATCCTCCTTTTAATTCAAAGGCCTGGAAGGGGCACGGTACTGCCAGAACTTCAATCAGAGCTGAACTGAATGCATAGACGTTTGCTGCATCCAGTCTTTCGAATGACTCATTTTTATCCAATATGTTCACTTTGATTTAATGGAACGGGATCCTCGGCATTCTGCCATATCATTATGTTTACATTAGAAGACTGGTCAAGTGTCTTTTCAGCAGCCGTTTCTCATCACCTCAGGGATGTCTGTGCTCAGAGCAAGGGCAAAAACAAAGGCAATGATATAAAGCAAATACCCACTGTGAAGTTCTTTGTATTTGCATCTGTCTACGAGCCTCTGTGTGAAATATGCGGTAAGCATTGTAGCATGTTCACTGAGGCAGTCATGATTATTAGCTTCACTCTGAGAAGGCACCATCTGTAGACATTTCCATGAGGAACATATGGCTCATGAAAAATATTAGTTATTCAATGGTAATGGTTTGGTTTTTGGCTGTAAGCACACAGGGGGTTTATTCATTGCACTGATTGCAATTTGTAGATCATCAGGGAGGAAGGTACCTGGTAAAGTCTTAAAAACGAAAAAAAAAAAAAAAAGAAACAATTTATGACAGTGCAAAAGGAATTTACCCATTTTATACACAGGTTTAATTTTGGAGGCTAAATTCAAACATATATTGGTGGGGTCATTTCTTTACGATTTTCTGAAAATAATTGAACATGCGCTAAAATGCTCTAATTGAGCAAGGTTAGGGCGACAGTGGCAAACAAAAACCACCTGAATACTGTAAGCAATAAACCTTGGGAGGACCAAGAATCACAAAGGACCCATCCTATTTGGGTGGCTTAGTAATAGTAATAAGTAAATAATAAGATGGGCTAATATATGCTAAAGCTCACAAAAACTGGCATGAAGATCAATGGAAAAGAATATCATGTTACATGTATGTTGTTTAGCAGATGCTCTTATCCAAAACAACTTACAATAAATATATTTTTACAATCCAAACAATTGTGGGTTAAGGTCCTTGCTCAGGAACCCAACTTTGACATAAGAGGCATTCAAACCCTGGAACCCTGGACCTCCTGGTACATAGTCTAGTACCTTAACCACTAGGCCACCCCAGTCCTGTTATGAATTCAAGTTGTAAAATTTTGGTGTCCAGTTGTCAACAATGTGTTATGTATGGTCATTACACGATTACATGATAAAACAACAACTCTAATTCTAAGACTTTTGGCCAGTACTGTAAATTGGCAGAAATATGTTTTGCACAGGAAAGTTCTTATGCTACTATACCTGTACCAGGTACCTGGCAATATTTCACCTTCTCAGTTGTGTGTGGCAAAGATGTTTGTTTTTTTTCATGAGCAACTGGATAAATATTGCAATATTACCATCCAAGCCGTAGTCTGTCACTGTGGGTCTTAATCCTAAAGGGTGCAATTTAAGAAATGTGCAGTTATAGATTCATATCTATTGATTAGTTTTCATCCACCATCCTTATTTCGGAAATGTCTTGTGATATAGAGTGCGCGTTCTGCATTTGATTAGATTTGGTTAGGCTGACACAGCCAGCAGTGGTATCTGATATGGATATATGAAAGACCGTCTATGCAAAACACCAGATGCAGAACTGATTGCCTGAATTGATCGCAGAAAATTCTACAGATAAGCAGAATTCTTTTAAATACCAAGAGACACAGCCAAGAAAAATGGACAAAGCATCTGGCCAAACAAACCAGCTTTCTCATTGGTCAAACAGGCTGTGAATGCTGGCTTTATGCTCAAATGAAGGAAAAAATCTGTCAGAATTCATATCTCATGAATGGTAGGTGAGAGCCAAAACGTCACCTACAATCATTTTTGGTTTAAGAAGCATGCCAAGTCACTGTATAAAACTGGTTAGCACTGGAGCTAGACAAATTACCTGTATATGCTTAATTGTTCTTCTTATCTTCTTACCAAAAGTGGTGGGAAGGTTAAATGATTCTAGGTGGGCACGCAGTGTGCACCCAGAGGTAATGGATTGCGAAGGATGAACAGACTGTGGAATGCTTGAAGAGGGATAATAGAATTTGGGGCCACTATGTGTAAGCCAGGCTGAGAGATGAAAAGTGACAGCTGGAGAAGTGCTGGAGTTTCAGTGATTGAGTGTTATGGATCTGGGTAGAGAGAGAGAGGTAAGAAATAGGTGGATCAAATGGAAATGGGTCAGGGGAAATGAGTAGGGCAGTTCCAAAATCTCCATTTCTTGCTTTGTGTCAAGATAGTAAACTTTAATTTTGTTCTTAATGTAGTCTGCGAAGGTCAGTGATTATATTAACTAGCTTAATCTCGGTGGTTTACTTGAGAACTCATAAATGCATGGTGACAAAAGCTTTGCTAAATGTACGTTCTTCAGATAATAAAAACATTTCACACACATCTGTATCACTGATTGCTAAAGGTTAAGTGTCTTGCTCAAGTGTCAGCTTAAAGGAGATCGAATTTAAAATGCTGGTTTTCATTGAGTAGCTCAGAATTGTAACATGTGACACCCAGTGCTACAATTTGATACTTTTCAGAATACTAGAAACCTAAATGTTATATCCAAACCCAGCCCTGTGTAGTTCTGCTGTTATGGCAGCTTCCATTTTCTGGAATGCATTTAAGAGCATGACTCTGGGGATCGGATGAAAGCCGTATTGAGGTCATGTACATCAGGTGATAATTCCTGATTCCCAATCAGTTTCATGCCAAAGATTCTGAGTGGAGTTTCAGTGCAAAGCAACCAAGTTGATCCGCACCAGCTGTCAACAGAGCTGTGTCTTCCAACATTTTATGGACCTTGTTTCATGGAAGAACTCACAAAATGATTTAAGAAAGGGTCTTCCCCAAACTGTTGTTCCAAATGTGAATGTGGAAAAGTTATCAGTGCATGCTGTAACATTTGAAATTCCCATTCACCAGAACTAAGGGGCAGAGTCTAAGAATGATAAACAGCTCTTATTCCTGCTCCATCAGAATCTCTATGGTGCTCGACTGTACTGTTCTCCTGGCATCTGCCAAACCCGGACTTGTGTGCTGCATTTCCAGATGGTGAGGCATAATTAATCAATTCAGAGAAGCCTTGGAGTCCAGTGGCATTGTGTGCTTAACTTGATCCAGTGCTTGAAATTGCACATAGGGTTCAGTTGAGCTGATGTGTCATGAAAACCCCATTCATGAAGCCACAGATATTGTGCTTTTAGAGGGAGATTGAAATTGGCAGTAAATGGTACCGCACGGTTTAGCACTTGGCATTCCTCTGTTGTAAGCCTGTATGGCTTCCTCTGCGGCCGAGCTGTTGTTCTTTATGTACATTTACGCTTAACTAAATCCATGCAGGGTTAAATGGGGCAGGTTTGTGAAAAATAACGTGTTGCAAAGGAGGCCTCCTATGATGGTGACTGAATTCTTCCATGACACTGGATTGAAACTGAATTGACATTATCATCACCTTGTTTTCCCTGTTAATATCTATTTAAACTTTAATTTTCTTTTATTATTTAAACTAAACTTTTAAATATGTCACTTACATAGTTCATTATGGCCATCGAAGGATATCTTTTTAAGTCTTAGTCTTAAGATCTAGGGAGTTTTTCCTTTCCACTGTCACCCTAAATTTGCTCAATCTGGGATTGAGTTTAGAACAAAGAAAATAATAGAAAATGCTTTGAGTGAAATAGAAATAAACTTACTTTTGACTTCTTGTTCATGCGCACTGTGTGCATTACAGTGTGCTAGCACCACAACTTAAGCTAGCATTTTACCTAAAAGCGCAAGAATTAGTGAACCAACTGCTCCAAGATACAAAATACAGACGTCATCAGCCTCGCAGTCTATATTTTAGGGATCATGACTCACATGGAAGTGAATTGGATTTGAAAAGACTGCTGTTGCTCAAAAGATGGCAATCTCTGCATACTGTGTCAGAAATTGTTTGCCATTCAAGACAGTTTTCTTGACCTAATGTACTTCATCATTTGTAAACTTTAGATTCATTCTGCAAAATAAGTGCCTTACAACAAAAAAGCAACGCATGACAAGTCCTAAATGTTGTCACAAGTCTTGAAGGACACAGTGCCAGGTGGTTGATTGAGACAGGTTCAAACAGGTTCAATATATATATATATATATATATATATACGCTTACCTTATGCCTAAGATAGCAAAATCCACTAGATAGAAAGTGTGTTTGCATAAACATTTGGTACATGTACTGTACTGTCTTGCTTCTTAATTCTTAAGTGATTTACAAAAGGAAAATGTAAATTCAAAGTTATATAACTTTATGAGCTATAGCAATTCTTCTACTATTAAATTTCTACCATATACTGTTCTTTTTAATGAAGAACAGTAAGGTGCTCCTGCGAGTGCATGCACATAAATAAGATATATCTGCATTTCATACATCCTTAAACAGTCCGTAACTTAACACTAAGCAGCCTGCATACTAAACACATTCACAAAACAGAACAGACATTTGGTTCCTTTGTTCATTTCTTGTTGTGTTCCATGCTGTTTTATGTGTTGGTCATTGAAATAACTAGTAGTAGTATTTTTGGCTTGCAGGTGTGCATAATGTTTCTTAATGCTGGCACAATGTTAACATAGAGCCATGGAAAACTTAATTGCAATCCTAAATCTGTTCTCGTTGCGTTTGTGGTGGTGATTATAATGCTTTATCTTAGCTCTGTAATTACACTTCACATTACTACTGGTTACCATAGAATGGAAAATCACAATATCTGTTCGAAATAGTAATATTTATTGCATTACAGCCTGAACTTAAACTAATTAAATTCTCCATTTCCTACTTTATTTACATATTTTACCTTGCAAAATGTCTGTAATAAAAAGAAATGGGGCCGTTCTGAAGATGGCTATATTTTTTTAAAGGAAAGTCTAAGAGAAACAAGGTTTGAAAAAGGGAATAGTCACCTTTTGCTGTAATGACAGGAACCAGTCTGTCTCCTGTTTTAACCAGGTTTGATTGTATTTGTGATGGCTATATGCACCTGTTCACCTGGTTGTAGGTCATGACAGCTTGTATTGGCCAAGCTGGATTCATTAATCCTTTTCATTAGAACCAGGTTTTGGCTCTGTTTAATCTGTGGAAGATATGGCTGGATATGTTTCCCTCTCTATGGAGCTCTCATGAATATGCAGGAGTGCTGTGTCACATCTAAATGCCTGTTAGAATATTAATGTGGACATAAAACCTGGTGTCATGTGGAATTTGAACGATCTTATATCATTTTCTGTCTTTGAAACACAGCCTTTTGTAAACAGCATAATCATGGTGCTGCATTTGACCCCCTGGGTCAGTCTGCATTATGTGCACCTCTGTGATGCTTTAGATAATTGGACATTCGTGTGTATTTTAGGACATTGTCCATCTTTGGCCTCCTGTGTTTCAGTACTCAGTCTGAACTCAAACATTTGTTCAGTCTGGTTGATCAATAACAGTTACAAGAGTTGTGCATTCAACTTCACAAGCAAGACTACATTTAGTATCTTCACTTTGTGTTTGTTTTAAGCTGCGACTTTAAACACTTTTACCGTGAGTGTTTTGTATATTCACGGCCAAAACAACATACAGTTGAACTAAGGTGCTGAAAAGGAATGCCTTGCTCAAAGACACAATGATGTCATACTGGTATTCCAAATGGCTGGGAGGTATACTGGTATTGAGATGAATACTGGTATGATGCTGTTACATGATATGAATTTTTCCATACCACTAATACCGACACAGACCCAGAAGCAGTGCGTTTATATTCCCAAGATTTATCTGATTGTAATCAGATTTCTGCAGTCATCTGATTATTTAAGCAGTGCTTGAATACAGTGAACTCTGACATGGAAATCACATAAAGAAATCCGATTAAGTGCGCTGGAAGCTTGGATTTCTTATAAGGTTTATACCGGTTTTCTCAGTCAGTGCAGGCGCTCAAGCATGACCTACATGGTTGCCAGGTCTGCTTATTCTTAAGACTTGGATTATTTTTCCAATGACTGCGTCTTAATATTCAAGTTAAAAGTTTTTGTGAGATTATCGGCTTTTTGCAAAACTGAAATCTCTTATTGATTCATGTAAACCCAGAGCAGTCACATTATCTGATTACCCAATGGCATGACAATATGAGTTTATGCAGTTATTAAATGATTAAGTGCATGTAAATGTACTTGCAATGTGTGAACAAGACTTTTTAAATGACTTTCATGTTTTGAAGTTTCATCTGGTTTTATTTTTTTTAGATTTTTGGTATGATTGTATTGACAGTGACAAATATTGTGATATGGCATTTAGCCTCACCCCTGGTAATCCAAAACCTCTAAGCTACTCCATCACATGGTATCACCTGCATCAATTTGATCAGCACCTATTCACTTTACCTGTAGATGTCTTAAGAATTACAAAAGGAAAGAAAAATCATTCTTATATTCATCTAATACATGTCTGAATGACTTAAATTTAGTATGAGCAAACTGAATCTAAGTCTTAAAAGGAATCAAGACACAAGATTGGTTTTGGTTACCATACAAAGATAAGAACTGCGACAGGAAATTACTACCACAAGGAGTTGTAATACACTGCTAACAAAAATATTAAATATTTTTTGGGAGCTGTGTGTGTGTAT
>JAUZST010095604.1:0-18982 GCA_034779995.1 Parotocinclus haroldoi
TTTGGTCCTGGAGGAACGTTGTTTCGTTTCACTGTTTACTGTACTGTATATGGTTGAAATGACAATAAAGACTACTTAACTTGACTTGAAATAAAATCATGAAGTCATTAAAATCATGCTGAACAGAGTCAATTTCTGTAATGTTTTTAGTTAATCTGGAAATTGTATTAAATAAACATCTAGGATTATTCTTATTTTTCTCTATGACTGGGGATAAATACACACCTTTAGCTTCAGTAAGGGCTTGTTTAGACTCTGTCATGCTATCCCTCCATGCGATCTTAAATACCTCCAATTTACTACTTGTGTTCTAAACTGCAAGTTCTTTGATTTAAAGTACAGGTGTGGTCATGTACCGAGGTGCTAACCTTTTTTTAAAATATATTTGAAATATATTATACTTGCAGTAGCAACTATATTCAGGTTCAGCGAAATACTCCCTTTAATTGGTTAGTTGCAAGCTCAAGATGTTCAGGCTCTGTAAGTGTATAAGTTATCCGAAGTAAGAGTGTGCTTCGTGCAATAACAAGGGAGTAGGTGAATATTATTTGATAGCTCAAAACAGTATCAAGAGATACTGGTCAGAAATCAACTCACTTTGTGGCAAAACATCAATTATCTATGTAGATACCAAATGTTAATATTAGATCCAAAGTACGATTACAGCCGTGGGTCGGTCCCATGTTACATTCTGAGTGATACCCATAGAGGGTCGGAAGGGCAATAAATAGTGATGAGCTGAAAGAGTATGGTTTAGACTTACATAACCATGGATCAGTCACATTAAGAATCAGTATATCAAATTAATTAGCCTTATAATGGGATTTAGCACTAACACCAAGACACTTTGTAAAACTTGTTGCTACGCCTCCTCCACGACCATAGGGATTAGGGTGTTGAACAAAACTGTACCCAGGAGGGGAAGGTTCATTTAAGGCTAAATATTCATCTGGTCGAATCCAAGTTTTGGTAAGACAGAGTGTGTGTAAGTGTTTATCAGTGATTAATTCACTTGCAATCACTGCTTTGTTTGTAAGTGATCTAATGTTCAGTAATCCTAGCTGAAATTTTAGATTGTTATTTATACAACAGCTATCTGTGTTTATTCTAATGAAATTATTAAAGTAGACTTTTTGGGTGCATTTAGGTTTAGGACAGAGGTGGATAACAGACAGTTTTAATAATGTTAGATCTGGGTGACAGTGCATGGCTACCAGCAGACAGCTGGTTAAGCCTAATTGTCTGCTGCCTGACCCCTGCTCTGGATTGTCAGCCCCTAACAAATACCGTCATAAGACTATTGACAATATTGCAGAAGATGAGAGCAGTGCCTTCCAGAGTTGGATGGACACCGGCCCGTCATAAGAGGCCAGGCTTACCCTCAAAACTAGTCTAGTTGTCTATAAAGCCCACATTGTTTTTAGAGCACCACTTGGACTACCAACAGTTCAGATCACACTACTGCGTCAGACATTGCCTTCGCAACTCTAATCACTTCTAAAAAATTTGTCTTAGTAACTTCTTACTGGCGAAGGCGTATATCGTTAGCCCCTACATGAATAACTATCCTAGAGAATCTACAGCTCTGAAGCTAACTAAGGTTCCCTATTATTTACAGCACTGAGATTTTCACTGATTAGGGTAAACCTGTTGGGTACGTGAACAGATAAAGTATAGCAGGTAAAGCTCTGGTGGGCTAGCCTTACAACTATGTCACCAAACATAGAAGAATAGCTAAACATGCCACACTCAGCACAGGGAACAAGTGCAGAAAAAGCTATGTTACTGCTACTATAATTAATCAATTAAATGTCCTTCACTTCAGGTGAGGCTGTGGGTTGATGATTTAAGATGTGAACACAAGTGATTCAGCTGAGTACAGTACACTTCTTGCTGTAGATCCTCATACACTGCATCCAATCAAGTCCCTATAAACGGTTAGTGTTAAAGCCAAACAAAGTGAAGTTACAACAAACATCCCCTACAAGACCCAAGAAATACTGTGTTTTTTTAAGTTCAGCCTATTTTTTCATGAGCTGAACTTTAAAATACATACAAAAGGCCTTTTTCTCAATTTTTGTTCTCAAATTTGTCTAAATCTGTTAGTAAGCACTTCTTCGTTGCTGAGCATATCAAAATGCTGACTAGACAAGACGACTATTGTACAGGTGTGCCTAAGGACAGCCAGAAAAAAGGCCACTCTAAAATGTGCAGATTACTATCACTGTATTGGGGGTTCAGGGAGGTTTGGGAGGTCAGAAAACCACTGGTGTGACCAAAATTTGCCATACACATTGCAACACAGCTTATTTGCATAGAGTTGATTTATGCTAATTTGTTAATAAACATCTATGTGTGCATTTCAGGCCTGCAACACATTCCAAAAAAGTTGGGACAGGGGCAATTTACAGCTAATAATGAATTTCAAAAACTAGCTAATGATGTGATTTCAAACAGGTGATGATAACAGGTTATTTTAATCATGATATGGTACCAAAGCATCCTGGAAAGGATGGCCCTTCGATGTGCAAAGATGGCCAGAATATCTCCAGTTTGTCAACAATTGCGTGAGAAAATTATAGAAATGTTTAAAAACTATGTACCTTAAAGGAAGATTGGAAGAAAGTTGCATAGTTCCTGCTTAAAGCTCCCGGTTCACCCGCTTGGCTTTCCCATTAGATTGTGGGTAGAATCCAGAGGTGAGGTTGACTGTGATGCTAAGGTAACACTGATGGTTCACCAATCCTGAGACTTGAATTAGGGATATCAATGAGAATTAGGTAGCATAAGGAGTCAGACTGCCTTGGAGAATCTATTGACCAGTGTCAGGATGACTCTCTTGGAGTAGCAACAGGCCAGAGGGAGGCATGTATTTATCCTTATTTTCTTTTAACAGATACATTCATACAATACGTACAGTTTACAGTCAGTTTCTCATATAAAGAAACAATGCTGATGCTGGATCTTTGCCAGTATAAATAATATACCAGTCTAGTGTTGCTTGATAGGTTGAAATGTTAGCACCACATGAACGTATCATGGCATCTGGATGATGTAGTTTACAGGGCTGCTTTCTTATACTATACATGAGGGTCTGTCGGTATCCCTATCGAATCACAGCAAGAAGATCTTGGCATCCCCAGTTGGGCCGATCTGAGTCAATTCTGTCTCGAGTTTGATTATCCTCCCCATTTCCATGTGGGTTTACTCTAGGTAAGCCTAGCCTCGGAGTAACCTTGTGTATCAATAAAACCTTTTCTGTCATTAAAATGGCAGATAGTGACATTAAACAAACAATTAGACTACACTGTAGAGAGCACATTTGCCACCCTCTGGTGGTCCAGCAGGCACGGCTGGTACTACGATAGTACTTGCCCTTCCCCCTGAAGATGGCCATTACCATGCCCGCATGGGAGACCATGGATCTTCCGGGAACTCACTAACTATTGGGATTTTCCCTTGTTCTGACAATAATATTAGAGTGAAAACTGAAGTACAGAGTGCCAGCCAGCACTTGGGGGGCAGGAGCACTGGCCTGAGGTGTTACTGCCCAACAGAGATTACAGATTTTTAAAATCTAAAAATCCTGTTTGATAAAACGCACACCCAATGCTCATTCCTGTTGTTACTATGTTACTATTATTATATAACATTGTTTTCCCCCTAGGAATAAAGATAAACCACGATTTAAATTGTGTTTTATCTACAATTTCTCCAAGTTTAATAAATTACTTGATAAAGTAAATGATTAAACCTGAGAGATTGAGAGAATGCTACTTTTCTTGTATGCAATTATAGTTTGTTTTTGTATCACAAATAACATGTAACCAACAATGTATTTGAAACATATACTTTCTTCAGGATAAAACAAAGGAATTACTTGACACACATTTAAACATGATTTTTAGATGAAACATGAGTTTTGGTAACAGAACTGAGAAAAATTTAACCATATTTCATATATTTTGTAAAACATTTAAAAACGAATTAAACCATATTTCATAGATATTTTGGTTTAAAAAATTAAATACAGTTACATTTGAGACTGAACACACACATTACATGTAGTCAAATATCCTGCTCACAAAAATTAGGGGATATTTCAAAATGCAATAGAATATAATATTACATTCCATATAATTAAATATCCCTTATTGTTTGTGAGTGGTGTATTTGTGTTATTATAATCAATGCTAAAAAGATAAAAATGAAGCTTAAGTTTTAATTGTTACAACAAGCAAATGACACCCATTTGGCAGAATGGCTCAAAAAATACTTAAACCAACAACAAGAGAGGAATATATTTAACTGCAGTGCCATGTATTTGCCCCCAACTTAACAAAAACAAACAAAGGCAATAACAACAAATAACTAGCTGAACAGAATGATAGTGATACATTATATAAGGCATGAAGCTAACTGGGTTGGAATGAGCACAATAAATGTAGACATAATGTCACAGAGTTGAAAGAGGAATATGCTTAACTGTAAAAACAACTGGTGTACTGCCTATATCTGTAATATGGACCAAATAAAATATTATTACAGAATAAAGAAAAACATTAATAACCTGGTAACTCAACATAAATTATACTTCTAGTTTTGAAAAAATATAACTTTATACCAAATAGTCTTAATGTCCATCTGAGGTCTCCGAATTCACAATTTCATGTGTAGGAAGGAATATGTCTAAAGAAAGATATAAAATCATTTCTAAAAAGTGTTCAGTTCTCAGAGCACAATTGTCTCAGCAACAATAAAGACTCTGGATTTATCTGGGTTTGTGATTTGAAATGCTGAATCATTTTTAAGATGATGTAGAACACTTTGAAAGGGGAAAACGATGGATGATGGAAATTGTAATATTATAACAAGGAAAAGACAGATGCAGATTTAGAGACAGACTTGAAAGTTGAAAAAGTATATATGTATATTAAGTCAAAATAAAATGTATCATCAAAACAGTGACTGAAACCATTGAAAAATATAAATGAATATTCAGAAAATGTAAAAAATAAATACTACTGCTGTACTGAAAGGAATGAATGACTGCAAGAACAATAAATACTTTAATGTACAAAAAATCGATTGCGATTTATTTCCAAGAGCTAAGAAGGTTTGAGAATACTCTTTAGTCAGAGAAAAATATGGTTTAAACCACCAAGCTGGTGTGATGGTAATTGTGTCATAGTAAGCAGATTGTTAAAACGAACAGACTGGGGTAGACCACAACGCTTCTGTTTTGGTAATCCACTTCACTTATAAAAATGCAGATAAGTCAAACCATCTTGAAGAAAACTTTCAAAAAAATGTATTCAAAATCAAATTGTTTGAATTTATTTGTACTTTATTAAATGCTTATTTCATCCTGTAAAATATACATCTCAGAAAAATGTAATTGCAGAAAAGAGTAGTAGGAAAGCAGGAAAATCTAATTACAGAGTATACATCATTGTCAAGTTATTTTGATCCAATTATTACATATTTTCTGAATGAATACTTAATATTATAGAACCAGGTATTTTTACAGTTTAACTTATTCCTTTTCCGTGGCCATGTGGCCAAAATATTTAAAATGTGTGATTATCAAATTTCTAATTAAACAGCATAAAATCTTGACCCTATTATGCTGTCTAATTATATTCTGAACCTCTTTATGTCCTCAAACAACAGATGCATCTCATCTCATGCATCTCAGTCCAACATTTGACACTAGACAGTATGGAAGAAACGATTGCCCTGCAGTGTAGCACTGTCACCTCACAGCGAGAAGTTCATGCGTTTGATCCCAGGTACAATGGTCTGGGTCCTTTCACTGCAAAGTCTGCATGTCCTGCGCAAAGAATACATCAACATTGTGCACAAATGTCACACAGGTATTGAAGCAACGCTGCACAAAGCTAGAAACATCACATTTTGGTCAACAATGTTAAAAGGAGATAAAAGGAGGAAAAAGAGCAAATGAAGAATTGCTCTCATGTGCATTGTGGATTAGTACTCACCAGCATAAAGAAGCTGTTCAGCCTCATCCAGTTTCAGGCCATGGTCCGCAGTGGCAACATACATATTCAAGTGGTATGGCAAACACAATCTGGTGTTTTTTGCTCATATTCCAGATGATCTGAAATGTACCTTCTCAATTTCCCCTCCAAGACTCCAAGACCCCTTCCCCACTGTGAATACTAATGTACCATGCACAACATGTTCACATTTGAAGACCAAACCTTAACTTTATGTAGTAGAGAATGGACTGATATGTAGGAAAAATGTTTACTGGATATTATTGATATTATTATTATTAGTAGTAGTAGTAGTAGTAGTATTACCGGATATTATACTGAATATTATTGAGTTGTTTATGGAAGGTCATGGCACAATATGGTTAAAACAAAATCCTTAAAGTTGATATTTATCTGGTACTATTCTAATTTAACATCATCTTGTTTGTTTGCTTACCCTTTAATTTGAATGCAGTAGGGCATGATTAAGCTAATGTTACCTTAAGACATATAGAGGGAGGTAGTGCACACAACATACATTAGCAATCTTAACTTTACATGACATTTTAGTGTTTTTTTTATGTTAAGATGTGCATGCCATTATCATATGCTTATGTGTTCAGGTCACATTCTTAATCACCAATTCAACTAGTGAGTGTGTTCTCTTTTGTCTCGAGCCTTAAACACTGAGACAGAAACTCTTACAGCCATCATAGCATTTTAAATACTGCTGAATTAGTCATTTAACTAAACTAAGGGACGGGAACATTGTCTGCGGAACAGTGTGAAGCCACTTTAGGCACTGTAAAACCTACAATTTCCAGCATGTTAATATTAAATATAAAACATTAAAGCAACATTTTTGTTTTTGTTCCCATTTTCCATCTGCTGAACTCAAAGATCTAAGACTTTTTCTATGTATACAAAAGACCTTTTTCTTTCAAACATTGTTCATAAATTTGTCTAAATCTGTGTTAGTGAGCACTTCTTTTTTGCAATCAAGTGCTCTATAACACTGTAACACATTTACTATCAACTTAAAACAGGATAACAGTCAGCTAAGCAATGTGCAGAAGCATCATTAACGTTTATTAAATGCTTAAGAAATAAAAACTATTACATAATAACTAAAAATCATCTTGAGTTAGAATGTTACTAAGCAAGAGTAATGATATTTGATCTCATTTGCTATAAGATGAAGCAATCAGTTATTTTTTTGTAATCGTTATGTTAAATATATTAAGTAACATGATGTTCAAATAAATATTAGTTAGCCCAACAAAACGTGTTGTGTGAAATGCACAAACAATAGATTTTACTTGAAATTATATAATTGTTTGTAATAATAATTCTGATACTTAAGTACATATACATAATACTTTCCATACTAAGTACACTCACTGACAAAAAAAGCACACAAATAGAAATGTCATATTGCGACATATTGGTACTATACTAATTAAGCACAATGTACAATACCTATGCCACATAAGAATTTACAGTGTACAAATTGCTTTCTAATATTCTTATGACTTGTCCACGTTATGTGATGGGAATGATTATTCTTTTGGACAGCAAATGCTTTCATGCATGCTGACATGAAAATCACTGTTTTTCAGCGTTCCTAGTGGTGGACTCATCATTATAAAATAAGCTAATGTAAGAGAGGCCTCTAAGCCTGCTTAGAAATCATCCTGAGTTCTTTTGTGACCTCGCAAGCTACTACACACTTTGCTATTGGAGTGATCTTGGTATGGTAACAGTTGTATTACATGTCCTCAGTTTGAACACAGTCCGATTGACTCTGAATTGTCATACTCTTTACATATTGTTTCTTTACTTTACATGCTGGAGAATTATAACTTTTTCCAGCATGATGAGGGGGCATCAACAGGAACTATGGTGATGCACTGGTTAAAGTACTAGACTAGAGAGCAAAAGATCCAGGGTTCAAATCCACCTCTGCAAAGCCGCCACATTTTGTGTCCTTGAGCAAGGTCTTGCTGAATGCACAATTGCTCGGATTGTAAGATGGTATCAGTTGTAAGTCGATATTGATAAGGATGTCTGCTAAATGACATACATGTAAATGCAATGTAAATGTCATCAGCTCTTTTTGGAGGTAACCTGAAGTCTTATTTCTCCATGAAATTCCACAAATGGATTGTGTGTGTGTGAATCTTTTGTTATATTTTATACACAAAAGAAAATCAGACATTTCTTGTCTGTGTTTGATCACAAATCATATCACTTATTAAACATCCACATGCACCGTGATGCTCATTAACATGTAGATGAAATGTAAATGAAGAGTGGACCATTATCTGGGGCACTGAAAAAAAAAGCATTCGAAACTTTCCCACTTCAAAGGTAAATTAAAAAAGCTTAACAGTCCAGGCAAGATCGGATTAAACAATGCTTTGTGTTCTATCCCAAATGATAGAAGAAGGAAACATAATTTTCCATTATTTTATGTTTAGTGATTTATTATGTCTCTGTTCCGCAATTAAGTAAAGAAGGTCAGCATACAGCAACTGATCTCATAAATTTGCAATCGCATCTAGTGAGATCATCCTCCTAGCTCAGGTGCTAAATTATTCCTCCATCAGCACGTCATCCTGCACTTACTGTTTTCATGTTCAATTAATAACAGTAACCCTTGCCCTACCTCCTTTATGATAACACATAAAGCATTTGGTGACTATTATTTCATATAGTACATTATTATTGTTGTTGTTGTTGTTGTATATACTGTTTTTGAAAGTGAAAAGTAAAGAATATGAAAAAAAATATTTTAAATTTTTTTTTATGAAACACTAAAGTGAAAAATGCACAAGACAATATTCTGAAGCAACATTAAGAACATAAAGAACCGGGCATATTGTATCTCCTCTGCAACTGCAGTGTTTTATTACTCTGTGCTTAAGTGAATGTTGTGGGAACAGAGCCAGTTGTAGGAATAAGCAAGGTCGTAAACAAGGTCTTTAACCCACCATTGTTTCTTTTAACATTACACATCATGGCAGCTCCTGTTTGTCCCCAACTAAAACTAAAATGGTCTACAATGGTTTCATCACTGGAACAAGCATTGTCTATGGAAAAGGGTTAACAGTTTGCCTTAATGATGTGATTTGATTTTTTTAGAGTTTTTTTTTTTACTCTATTCTGCTTAGTTGTAATATAGGAATATGAATAGGAACAGGAAAGTCAACACCTGCAGAACCAATTAGTGAGATTTAATTTGCAGAGAAAGTGGATCAGTAAATTTATTTTTACTGAGAGATGCAACTCAGAGGAGCAGCTGTAAAGTGCAGGCTAGCTGAGACAGGTACAGATGCTCACTGCAGATGGATGAGCTATAGTGTGCTCTGCATCGAGATTAATTCTGTGGATTTTAGTATTTGGTTGTTGTTTTTTATAATCACCAGCCTCGTTAGAAGCTCCAACTATTACTTTAATATTCAGAAAATGCTTTTCTAGTGTGCTCCTAGAAAATGGCATTATTTCACAATCAATTTTTACACAAATTTGACCATACTAGATACCAGTTACAGTTACTGGTTACAGTTTGATTACATGAAACAATCCATAACTGTAAAGTGTACAGTCAGAGTTTCATGTTCTTACAAGCAGCAGTTAAAAAAGCACTGGTCTTTCTGTGTTCTGAATCCATGGAGATAAATAAACTAACTGTTCTTCATGAGGGGGAGGCATAATGAGAGAGCTCTGTTACTATGTCGGTCTGTAGTTAACAACATTGCCTCTCTATATTTAAAACACTGGGTAAGTGCTAGAGTGCACAACACATCTTGAAGCACAACACATCTTGAACGGGAAACAAATGTTTAAGATATTGGAAAAGCCTGAAGAGTTTCTCTGACTCATCTCCAGCAGAAATGTTTGTGACTGTGATACTTGGAGGTAAAGCTTAGTCTGATATTCTTCTGTTGGTGTCTTCTAGTCTCCTGTTCTAACAAGGCAAATTGATTTACTGGTAACTTATTTACTGGTAAGTTATTTACTGAACAAGATTACTTTATTAAACTATTAATGACTGCCAGGTCTGTTGCAATGTATTCTAGCTATGTGTAAACATAGATTAGTTCTTTATTACTGTAACAGCTAATAGTTATTCAGTAAATCAGCTGTAATCAGCATGTCAAATATCACAGTATGTTTTGTAATTAGCTGCTACATATTCCATTAATCATTAAATTACATACATTTTCCATTATTTAGTAGTTATGTGTTAAGTAAGACTCAGGAAGAACCCTAGACGGGCTGGCAATCCATCGTAGGGAACACACACACAAACAGTCACACACCAAGGACCACTTTAGAGACACCAATTCACCTAACATGCATGTCTTTGGACTATGGGAGGAAAATGGAGAACCCAGAGTTAACCCACGCAGGGAGGACACGCAGACTTCACACAGAAAAGACCTAGGCCACATAACCTGGGACTTTCTTGCTGCGAGGCAGCAGCGCTACTTACCATGCCACCGTGCCGCCCACACCATACTTAAATAATAACTAACAGCATAAGAGCTTCTTATTAACACCATTTAATAACCCTTGAATTGTGACCAAAATTCACAGATTTTTTTAAACTATTCATCTTAATTCATTATTTATATTGTCAATGTATTTGCCTCAGAGAGAAGAGCTGAGATACTTAACCTGAACTGCAGGATTGTAAATTTCATCCACTGTCTGAAAGAAAAGTGCACTCTGGATCCTCAAGGTCTCTGATTTAACAATTCATAAACAGTAATATTAATTTATTGCAATATGTTTTTTGTACCATGACTGCCATCTTTAACTCAGAACTGGGAAAATAAAAATAAAATTAACTTGGCATCATGTTGTTACGGTCAATGTTGCAATCAAAAACCACAAGATTTTGATAATTCTTTATTGTTTTCTATAGAGCAAGTGGATTTGATGGAAAGCACTGGAGAAATAGTGAACTTGATGAAGAAAGAGCAGAGTACAGATCCTGTCAGTACTATACTGAAAGATAGGCAGAGCTATATCGTAATAAGTGTATCACGTAAGTGTGTTTATCAATCAGTAATGCTAATGCATGGATAAAGAAATCAAATATGAGCAGGTTGGATTTCACACAGGCATTGAAGACAGTGAGGATCTTCAATACTCTGCATTGCATAATGGAAATTTGGGGAAAAACCATCCAGAGTTAGAAGGTAATTCTTTTTGTTTTCAATTTCCTTGTTGAACTGTACATAATATTGACTTTGGTAGACTACCTGGCCAGGGTTTAGATGGGTGTGACATTCTTTTTCTCACAAATTTAATTTATTAAAATTTTTAATTATTGTCCTAACTCTAGATATGGGTATTTTCAGCCGTGAAAATGCACATTGTCAGACTTATGAAACAAATATATTGCTTACTGCTTGAATGTTCTTAAACACTGATCAACTCTAAAAAGATAAAGTTCATTGTAGTAACATTTTGTTTAGAATAAGTTCTGGAGTGCCAATAATTGACATGTGGTATTGTTTAAAAATATTTTTGATTCGTTTTTTTAGACCTTTTTTTTTAAACTCATTAGAGTTTTGTGAAATTCTGCATAGGGTTACTTTGTGAAAGCCAGTTGTATTTATGAAACCCTGGACTGGCATCCTGTCCAGCGTAATGCCACTGACTGCATCTGTTAAGTGCACTATATGGTAAAAGGGTCAAACACAGTAGTTTATTATAAAATATGAACAAAAGGTACATATTAGGTAATTAACTAATATCAATATAATAATATCCATTTGATATAATAAGAACATAATTATTATAAAGATATCTTCATAATAAAGAACATATACCACCTGGCACATAATGAGGAATTGCATGAACATATTTGTTGTACGTCACTGGAGCCTGATTTTGTATTTAAGCAATTAAGAACAATATCAGAGTAAATTGTATAATATTTTAATTTTAATATACAGTTGAAATGATTTGAAGTGATGTTTTGTGTTGTGCTATAGCAATCCTGAGACAGCTTTCAAACCCTACAAAGAAAAGAGACAAAAGAACCTCTCCAAAGAAAGGAGTTGCCAGTCAGATCAGGAGTAAAGTCAGTTCCAGCTCCACCAAGAGCATCATATCAGCACCCTGACAAATCCACAAAAGTATATGGCTTGGGAAACTCATTCCCCAGAGAACATTGCTTGCATCATCTGCCTGCTGTCACTACTGTGATGTTTAGTGAGAGTTCCCATGCAAATAGGGATATTTAATAAAACTCTATAAATGTGCTGCATGTTTATGGGGACTTAACACTGTTAACACACATAGTGTTTACTGTTGCAAAAAAACACTAAAATATTGTATGTGTTTTACAATAGCTCATATATTAATTCAAGTACTATTTATACAGTATGTATATACTTGAGTGGGAATAATAAAATGTCTACAATGTCTATTAAAATGCAGCACATTCAGTCACCAGCTAAATATTTACACAAAAACACTAACCTTTTTGGGGGTTGAAATATCATAGGGGAGGTTTATCATGAAACAGGGACTTATTGTCTTACTACATCCATGACATCCACTACATCATATTATGTGTTAGTGTACACTGCCTTATATGGAGTTGTATTTAGAAATGAAGAAAGAAGCTGCAGTTGTTGGTCAATTTCCAACTGTATTGAGCACAGTGATGAATCAGCAGTTTTGACTTTCAGGTTTCAATATTAGCATCACTGGCCACTTATATCTATATACAATGATATTTTGTCACAATTAAAGAAATAGAAAATCTAACATACGTCTCATTTATGCAAAACTGTCATCTATATCTAACACGGTTTGTAGCTAGCTTAACTGTGGCCAGTCTGCAGCATAAAATCAGTCAGGCTACTTAAATAAAGCTGTACTTTATCGACAGATGGTGATGCACAGCAGGTCAGCTGTAATTAAATAGAAAAATGTTGGAACTTCTTTAGAGTAAAAATCTGTATTGCCACATCACTTAGATCACTCTCTATTTTTTCAAATGTGTAATTTGCAATGTGCAAGAGAAGGGACCACTTTAATGAGAGCATGGGCACATGTCAGAATTGATCCAAATTATCCAAAAAATCAGTGATTAATATTTCACATTTAAAGTATATAATTTCTCTTGAGTGCACTGAATTATTATTATTTCATTGTGAATGAAATTTATATTCCATATAAACAGTGAAAGTTAATGATAAAGCTAAAAATTGAAAGACAAATGCAAACATGATTAAAACTGCTTTTAACCTTTAAAATGCTTCCAAAATACTAAATGTCTTATTATATGTAATTCTTGAATTTGTAAAGTCTGACATTGCTTATTTTGGAAAGATTGTTTAAGAGGCTTGAAGGAATATATTTTCAATAACAGAGAACTCGCCGCTGAATTATCCCTCATTGCATTATCAGTACTGAGAGGCAGTTTTGTGAATGACAGTTTTAGTGTTCTTTGGAATATAAACTGACTATTTATTTTCATTTCCTACTGCACATCGGTAACAGTACTATGTGCATGAAGGTTAATTCAGAATAACATTCAAAATATTTACGTCACATTAACAATGTGCATTGACATTTATAATTTAGCAATCAGCCTTACCGTCTTACAATTGATATCATCTTTCAACATCTTCAAAATCTTTCTACAATCCAAGCCCTTGTGGTTTATGGGCCGTTACCAGGGACTAGGTATTCCTGGGACTTTCTGGTGTTGACACATTTTGTTTTTTGCTTTACCTCTCACTTTCAATCCATTACTCACTAAATAACACTGAGATTTATCAACATGTTATCATAAAATAAGCATTGAATTAATGATTATGAATAACTGGAAGTTACTGTAAAATTTCAAACAATCTTGCATATCATTACTTATCATAGCCTGTTTGTACAGTACAGAACACAGTTCAATATACATTTAAATTATGATGTATTTGTCAGAACATGTGCCCATTGTAAATCCATTACAATACAATTCAATTATTGCATATAATCCTTTACACAGTGTGGATTTTCTGGGGTCTGAAATTGGTTAATTTAATTTTCATTATTTCTTATGGAAACAAATGGCTTGATATTTATTTTCACTTCTGGGCAAGCCTTCTGGAACTAATTAACAATGAGAGCAGAGGTACCACTGTATATATAAAGGTATGTGCCACAATGTCCATCCAGACAATATTCCTTTGCATGTACATTTTGCGTCCAATAAAGTTATTATCCTTATCATAAAGGTAATCCATCTGCTTAACCCAAATATTTCCTTAAAAGATACATTAGCTATTGTAGTACCTCAAATGTAATTACAAGTGTAATAGCACAGCGTGTTTTGCAGAAATTTTAATAATGCAGGACCAGCCACATACATTATAGCATTCAAACCCCCTCCAGACAACTACATGAAACATTATTAAAGATTTGGACATGGTGGTAACGCATTCAACAGTCGTTCTAAAATTCCCACATCTGCACCCATATGGCAACAAGACATTAACGGCATTAAAATACAACAGCGTAACATGAATGTGTCAAATTACCAGTGCAAGACTTCCATCTGGTGGCTAAACGTTATGAGTACTGTCAAGCGCTTTAAAAAAAAGAAAAATACATAATAATAATAATAATAATAATAATATACATACATACATACATACATATATATATATATATATATATAATATCCTGAAATGCAGTATTTTTCTTTCTCCAAAAATAATAATAATAATAATAATAATTTATATATATATACATACATACATACATTTTATATATAAAATATATAAATAATCGACAACTGTACAACTGGCAACTGTAGGTTAATGCAAATGCAAAGAAAGCAGCTTATCGGTTTCCAAATTACTACAATTCTAATTCTACTTAACTATTACAATAACACAGCTACTATTAGACTAGACTAGTTTTGAGACAAAATAATCAATATTAGTAAGGACAATTACTTGAATTCAAAGCAAAGTCAATAAGTAATTAAATATCGTCAGTTATAAAGCATTAATCACTACACAAACACTGAGACCTCACAAGAGTCTCTTAGTTTCTTCATAGTGATGAAGCACCATGTAAGAAGTTTGCTGAATTACACTCCTAAGTTTACACTCATAAACTGTCCATATTCACAATTTTTCTGTGTCTGTAGATCAGGACTACAAAATAAATGTTTACCTGCATTTTCATACAATTTTGTATTTCTCATGTGTCCATAGTACATAAAGCACTGTGTTGTGTTGAGCAGATGTTGGCTCATAGCACATCCTAATTGAAGACTTGACATGGATGGCATTCCCATTGACCTCTTCCTATCTGTAGCTCCTTTGTGGCAATTGTTAATGTGCTATCCGTGAACATGAGGCACAGCATGCTGTCTTATAATAATCATAGACACATAGCCGAGCCTGGACCACCACATGACAATTGGAAAATTTGTTGTAACACTTGTCATCTGAAAAATTAGAGGGGAAAAAAGAATAATGAGATAAATGTATAGAGGAATTACACTGCTTAATAATGTGGGGATACTTCATTTTGAAGTATCCCCTAATTTCAGGGGCAACATGGGGGTGTGTTTCAGTAAGTAAGACCACATATAGGTTTGGGTCCCAGTACTTTTAGACACATGTGGGTTTCTATCCCAATACATTCAGGGCAGCATGTGGACTTGTGTCCCAGTACTTTTAACCACATGAGGGATTGTGTCCCAATACATTTGGAGCAACATGTGAGTTTGCAGCCCAGTACGTTTGACCACATGTGAGTTTAGTGTATGTATTATGTTCACAATAATTAGGGGATACTTTATTAGAGAATATTTCCTTTTGAAATATTCCTAATTTTTGTGAGCAGTATATTATGTATAGCGAGACAGGGGGAAAGGGTGAATGTGCACAGCTTCTCCGAGTGCAATAACATAGCATAGCACAACTGTGCTATTATATTGCAACATATTTTAAACGTGTCTGTTCGTTGAGCGAATCTGGTTGTATTAATTACACAAATAAGTGTAAGAATAAGAAGACAGATATAAGAAGAAGTATGAGGGATACAAAAATAGTTTTTTCAAGCGATGTATACTTACTAATGTCCTTCTAGAAATACTCTAAGAACAATGTTTCAGTCATTGTTAGTCTGTCCATCAATGGCAAATATCCAACACAAGACCACCAGTGACTAGTTATTATTAGTTGGATTTGTAGACAAAGGCTGACAGTAGAGAACTGGGTAATAGTTTCCAACAATACAGCTACAAGCTGTACCAACAGGTATGTAATGGCGGTATAATGGCCAGGGATGTACTGGCTGGATACATTTTTAAAACAGGAACACAGTGTTAAAAAGGGATGTTTCTCCACCTTATGCACTCATACCAGTATAAGACACAATAACATGACCCTACCATGATAATATCAAGACTTCTAACAAGTGATTCCCCACTCAACAAATACACAGGTAGTGTTGGTCTTCTGGTGGGTGCATGGCAACAAGTGTTCCTTGAGTAAGATTTCTGAGTATGTGTGTGTGTGTACATGTAAGCTACAATGGACTGGTGCCTCTTCTGGGGTTGGTCTTGATCAAATCTCAGCAGCAAGGGTTCTAACCCACACAAGGAACACATTATTCTCATTACTTATTAAAAGATTTGCATTGGCTTCCAGTCCACTACCACATTCAACACAAAACAGTGCTACTGGTTTTTAAATCCAAGAAACAAGCGTAAAAACAACACACACGTTATATAGTTCTGTTCATTGTAAAGCAGTCTCTTGAATCTCTTGAAAGGCATTTATAAATAAAATTATTTAAATATTATTATTATATGGATTATTATATAAATTGGATTGAGCGGGTATGGAAAGTGAGTGACTGTGACGAGCACAAATTTGAACTAACCAATTTGAGGAATGCAAGGCTCAGGGTTGCATTCCTTTTTGTCTTCAGGTTTAAGGTGTTCTTCACATCCCTCACTTGGCCTCCTGTCTTCAGAAAGACAGCGTACCTCTCGCATACTGAATCCCCCCTCACAGGTTTTCGAGCACTACAAACAGAGAACATTGCACAGTTGCATAGTTTAGTGAACAGAAAATGTCAATCCACCCCTTCCTGCAACAGCATGATCTTACAGCCTATCCAAGGCCACATTGCTGAAAGCATACCCTGTCACTGGCTGTGATGCATACTCTGTATGCCTGTTTCAGATGTACTTGACACCTTGAATTTTGGACAGTTTTTTTTACAGACACAGCCACAAAGTTACACAAATAACTAAAAAATGATGTGATTTCAAACAGGTGATTATAATCATGCTTTGGTACAAAATCTTTAAGTCTTTGAATAGCCAAAATTACCAGATGATGATGAGTTTGTCAACAGATGTATGAGGAAGTTTTTGGAATTTTCAAACAATGTTCTTCAAAGAAATACTGGAAGGGATTTGCTCCCTCTACAGTGCATAATACTGTATCATTAAACAAAACAAAATCATGAAGATCCATGATCTCTGATCCCTCAGACAGCACTGCATCAAGAACCGCCATTCATCAATAGCTAATACAACCACATGGGCAAGGGATTACTTTGGCAAACCATTATCCTTTACTTGCACTTTAACAAGAGCAAGCTGTATTAACAAATGGCACTTAAAACCTTACTGTGCAAAAAAAGAAGCCAGAGATTAACAATCTCCAGAAGTGGCATCACCTTCTGAGAGGCATAGGCATTTAGGACTCAACGGCACCTAGGATGGACTATCACACAGTGGAAAAGTGTATTGCAGTCAGACCAATCAGTATTTCAGATCTTTTATAGAAGAAATGCAGGCTATGCGCTCCCTAGAAAAAACTATTGTCAGCAACAAGTATAAAAAAGGAATATTTGAGGAAATGGGGTTGTGTCCGTACCCTTGCCAAATGTCATTTTCAGTTCTGTGAATGCAGCATTAAGGCAGAAAAGTACATTGAGATTTAAGCACAACATTAATTCATTCAATAAACTCTTAATAGCAACACAACAAAAACAAGCCAAATCAGAAAAAAGTTAGAACTGTAATATTGTATGTAAATCTCTAGTAGTTTTTCTTTGGGGAACAATGTTCTTAAACATTTGTTGACCACTAGGAATCTGCCAACATTTGCTCCTCAAAGAGTCTTTTTTGAGACTTTTTTGGACACAGCTTTTGTACCAAATCATGATTATAATCACTTTTTGGTATTGCCTGTTTAGAATTACAAAATGATTGTAGCATTTTACCTCGTTACCCGCTTTGAATTGCCAAAATTAATTTTTTTTAGAATGTGAACCACAGGAATAGATGTTTATTAACAAATTAAATCAAATGGATCAAACAAAACATTCTCAGTTCAAACAGTCTGCAATGATATGAAAGCCAAAATACAGGAACTGCGCTGTTTTAATATTTGCATCTTCCATACCATCCCGACTTTTTTTATTTGGGGATGTACATATGAAGCTATATTCTTGCGTGTGTGAATATCTAAATGTTATGAGATGTTTACTTACTGCACTCCAGTCAGTGTAGTACCACTTGTCTCCACATTCTTTCATACTACAGGTCTGCTGGCTGAGTGGTTTATCCAGAGAAGAGCATTCATACGGTGGCATCACTGTGTAGCCATCATCAGATTCCATCATACAAACTACTGTCCTTTCCTGGGTGCCCATGCCACAATCTGAAGAACACTGACAAGCAAATATTAATTAAAAAATGAGCACACAGATAATTAGAAACTTTTTTTTCCAAACTTATTAAAAAAAGAAAATCAAAAAGTTTACATACGAATTTAGACACTTTGCTATGACACGAAGTTTATTTCTAGGAGCCTCCCATAAACATTACTCACAAAAATTAACGTAAAAGTAATAAAACATCCCCTATCTTTTTGAGTGGTTTATATATATATATATATATATATATACACACACACACA
>JAUZST010095615.1:0-18981 GCA_034779995.1 Parotocinclus haroldoi
CACACACACACACACACACACACACACACACACACACACACACACACACACACACACACACACACACACAGAGTTTCCCAAGAATGTCTCTGCCAGACTGAAACCATTACTTGACCTCCCTGATCACCAGATCTCACCAATCAAGCATTTATAGGACTAACTGGGATGCCAGCTTTGGGCAACCTCTGTGTGCAGGATCCACAGGTCCAGCTGCACCATCTGTGGGCAAATGTGCCACAGGGTACCATAAGGAACCTGTGACTCTAATGGCTAAGCGTATCTCATCTTTTATACAGGAGGCTAGAGGCAGCCCAACAGTTTCTAGAGCATCCTTTTAATTCTACAGGTACAGGTTTGTTGCAAGGTCATAATAACATACATTCAGTGCTGTAGGAAGTCCTGTGTAAGACTTCTTAGCACACAGTCCTCACCTGTCAGGCCTAGCAGTATAGTCACCACCACCTTCCCTGCTGTAGTAATCAGATTCCCAATGACCTCTTTTACTTTAGTCGCCACTTCAGCAACGATGCGCAGGACCTTCATCTTCGTGCTCTCCTTCACCTCCTCCTCCTCCTCCTCTTCCTCGTCGTCTTCTCCTTCTTCATCATCTTCCAAACCATCGTCCTGCTCCTCCTCCTCATCTTCTGCCTCATCTTCAGCATCAAAATCCTCATCATACAGCATCTCATCACCGTCTTCGTAATCAGGGCTCCTTTTCTCCTCATAGTCCTCCTCCTGAAAACAAAATGTAAACAAGTTTGCGAACTGAAAAATGGTACGATTTCAAAAAAAATAAATACATAAAAAAAGACATACCTAATCTGGATTTAAAAGTATCCTACGTAAAATGTTCGTAAGAGAATGATCAAAATCTCAAGACATTATTAAAAACAAAAGTACCTGAAGAGTGGTCCTATTCATATTTGATTCTTTTACGCTTATCTGAGTGTCAGGCAGGGCGGCACGGGGGGCTCGGTGGGGCGGGATCCCGAGTCCTTTCTGTGTGGAGTCTGCACGTCCTGTCACGATTTTTAGCTAATGGACAATCTCATCTTGCTCATCACATGCCCATGCTCAAGATTTTGTGATAAAGAAGAGCTAGCAACAATAGCTAAATGTAAATGACAGGTAATGGATTCCTCATCCATTGTCCCTGTGCAGATCTGGGCCATGCCAGTGGCACCCATGCAATACATGCTTATTCTCGGAGCTGCTGAAATTTCAATTTTCTTCGTTTCTCCATTATCAAAATGACTCGCACAACCGAGTAACCTCACCGCCGTTGATAAATAACTTGACTTGCATCGACGTCATACTGTATTTGGCAAGCTTTGCTGGGAACTCCACAATTTACAACTTACTTATGGCAAACCTGCAAAGTGGATGAGATTTCTTCACTACAGCGGCAATCGTTTGCAGACTCGCTCAGTAAATCAGCTGCTGCAGTTTTATCAAACCCGCCATAGATTAGTCAGCCACTCAGCAGAATATCTCAGCAACAACACCCAATAAACTAAACAAGCTTCTTAATGCTCCACATGTGTGGCCCGGAGCACAGGAACCAGGACCCTGCTAATGACAGCACAGCACTTGCGTTGCTCAGGAAAGCTGTTTCTTTAAAGCAAACCACGTGTTTTTGCTGAGCCTTACTGATTAAACATTATGAGCTGCTTTCCTGGATAGCTTCCTGGACTAAACCTTCCTTGTTCCTAATCTGATAATTGTTTTTTATTATACGCAGAGAATCAAGACCGGCTGATAGGAAACAGAACCAAGCAAAAGGTCCCCTTTAATACAATAACGAATTAAGGTCTGAATATGAAACCCAGGAATTCGAATTTTGCACTTTTGAGGCGATGTGCATCTGTGTAAGTGTTGTAGTTGGTGTCTCCATTATCCCCCCGTCAGTAAGACGCTATTTTAGTGTGAGAAAGCAGAGTGCATTTTTAGACTACTTTATATTTTTTTCGAATCAAATAAAAATGTTGATAAACCTGGCAACCCAGCAAGCCAAGGAAGTGCTCCAAACTGGTCGAGGCGTTCCTGGGAAACCGTTCTTGTGTTTTGTGAACATTATCCTGCAGAGAAATGCCAGTTGGGGGCAATACATGGCCGCAGGATGTCCCGCACATATTGCTGATCCGTTAGTGTCCCTCATATCACTACTACAGGCCTTCTGGATCACCTCACAGCAAAGGCAAGATTAAAGTACTCATCACAAGTCTTTCTTCTTAAAGTCTGCTAACTGGGCGAAATGACTTCAAGTGCGTCATAGAGGCATCACAACGAGAGGTACCCCACCCAAAAGTGGCATCTGAGAACCTTTTTATAGAACATTTATTCATGTGCCTAATGTTTAGGAATAACCAGTTGCTGCCAGCTGCAGTTCCTAGCGGCCAAATTCCAGGTCGGCTTGCAATGTGAAGGTTGTCTAGGATGCACATCTGCCTGTGCGCAGAGAACTCCAGGTTAGCCTGCACACCCACCTCTGACCAGGGTAACACTGGATGCTGCTCAAGTAGGTACAACAAGAAACATTTACTAGGCAGATGGGTGATGGCGGTGACTGCCGCATCAGATTTCTTATCACCGGTAAACGCTGAAGAAAACTGAGCCCGAGAGTGATTTATTTATCTGCAAAACAAGGCTTCACAAAGAAAGCCTATTTTTTCTTGCTTGCCCACTTGTTGTCATCAAGAAGGGCTAAAAAGGTGCAATCGTAGCCCGTCCCCTGTCCCACGTTCTCCACTGTATTTTTACCTGGCAAGATGAAGCTGATGCCGGCGTGTAGATGCAAGTCATATTGGTGGACTTTTTATTTTACCCAATCACCCTATGGTTAAGCCAAAACGGCTTCCTATACACTATAGAGGGTGTAAAAATCATTAATCCACCTGCATACTGTGAACTACATAGGGAGTAGAGAGTCATTTTCCATTCATACCTATTTCATTTGATCTTTTTATTATGTGAAGACGCTGGAGCTCAGTTTAGAGGCCCCGGAGAAATGAGAATAAAAAGTTTTGAGTTTTGACTGAATACAGTGCTTACATGTCCAATTGTGTGTGCGAGTGTGTGTGTGTGTGTGTGTGTGTGTGTGTGTAAGTATGAAAGTGAGAGAGCGAGACAGAGAAATGTCATTAATGGCACCAAAAGTGCCCACAGGCATATAGAAATCTAACTTTTTTATTGTGTTGGCAAATGTTGCTGGTCCCCACAAGGACAATCACTATTACTGGGAAACTGTCTTTGAAACACCAGATTGCTTTGGGCTAAGGAGGGGAGGTGTAACATTAATGAGCTACAGTAATACCATCACAGTAGCTCAATGTGATACGAGAGAGAGAGAGAGAGAGAGAGAGAGAGAGAGAGAGAGAGAGAGAGAGAAACTAACCTGTTCTTCTGCCTCAAACTCCTCATTGTACCGTGCCATCTCCTCCACAGGTCTCTTCTGCTCCAGACTTCGACACAGCAGCCAGGTGCCCAGTCCTGCCATAAACATCCCAATGTCTGGCATAAACACCCGAATCCCATTTCCAGCATCTGCTCCTATAACACTGAACACAAAAACACCAGAGACAAAAAAAATCACTTACAACCACTCTTCCGGTGTCTATACAGTACTACCATTATTTGTGGTTCAAATATACACACACACACACACGCACACACGCACACACACACGCACACACATCATACACTACAGAACAACCTCCTAGTTTCTACACTTACTGTTCTCATTGTCCATTTGATCACCTTTATAAGCATGAATGAATAGAATAGTAGAGAAAATGTTCTGCAGGGACATTTTTGTGGATGTTACTTTGACACGCAGCATCTACATAAATCTGCTTAATGTCAGCGGTCTCTTTCAGCAGCACAACGCTGGGACATGATACTCAAGGTGTTGAATGATGTCATTAGAATGCGCTCAATGTCCTTTATTTTGTCCTAAGTTTCATGTATCTGCTCATTCTGTGCTGAAAACTGATGGGATACACCTTTTATGAAGAAAGTTACCTGAGCTTACAACGGAATTCATTCAACAGCATGACTTGTTTGTTGCTTCTAAAATATACACGGTCACACAGAAGCTTCACCAACCCCAATCGAACAAACCAGAGGTAACACTGACATGAAAAAGCTCCCCTCAAAAGCAACCAGGCTCAAACGGAATTCAATCCTTCCCTGGATGAGACCAGACAACTGCGTAAGATTAGCAGTCTTTGTACGATTTGAATATGAAGAAACTCGGACAGTAATTGTAACTGGATCCGCGTGTACACTTTAGCATGAAGCCAAAGCTTAAAAGCAGTTGATCCAACACAGCCTTCTAATTTATTTGACAAAAATGTCTGCATGCCCTAAATAACACGAAAGGAATGAAACTGCAACAAGGGATGGAAAAAAACATCCCTGCCAGAAGATTGGATGTCTGATAATAATGCCTGAATGCATGGTGTTAACTGAAGAGCTTGAGTTTAGGGATTCCAGAGAGGGGAATTACGATATCATAGCATGCAGGCATGTTTCCAAACGTGCTTTTCAAACATTCAGCAAAGGTCCGTGATTGCACAGAAGTTCCCCGTACGAAGAGTGAACTCCACAAAGCCCTGACCTCAAACTATCAATAAACTGGAATGTTAACTGCAAGCCAGGTCTTGGTGCCCAAAAAAATGTACGCCAGACCCCACAGCCACGTTCCAAATGGTCTCGTAAATGTTATATACAGGTACTCCCCTGTACTGGGGTTATGTTCAGAGGAACCATTCATTAGTTGAATGTATCATAAACCGAAGGAAACCGTATATTTCATAGTATAGCCTGAATTAAATATGCTTAAACACATACATTAGCTTACAGTTGTGCAAAACTATTAGGGCAAAGCTTATTTTACATGAAGTGCTGAATATCTTATTGATTCTTTCATTATCTTATCTTTTAATTCCAGTCGAGGTCAGGGAGAGCCGGCACCAGCAATTAACCTAACAAGTATGTCTTAGGAATGTGGGAGAAAACGGAAGCACCCAGAGAAAACCCACAGAAGCATGAGGAGGACATGCAGTCCAGGGTCGAGATTGAACTGAGGATGTCGAAGCTGTAAGGGGGGGGGAAGTGCTAAACCCTAGAGAGTTAAATATCTAATTTAATATATTAAAAACGAAAAACGTGAAAAAAAAGGGTCCACTGGCACTGTAGCAGGGATAATCAGAATCCACAGGCGATTGTAAGAGAGTCGTGTTACGTGGGGCTGTAACCGTTCCAGGTTGCGCCAAATCCCCAGGATCCCCCACTGGGTTTAATCGGAGCCCAAGATGCGAAACCCACAGACAGAGCACAGCGTAAAGTAACGAAATGACATTTATTAAACCAAAAGGGGAAGTCAGGCATAAAAGAGCCGTGATTCCATCCCACACCATCAGCTGCAGGGGGGATCCGTTGGGCGGCAGAGGCGTCGACGGTCCATAAAACGGCGAGGTTACATTACATTTGGCAGACACTTTTGTCCAAAGCGACCAGAATGGCGCAAGTGACAAAATAAACCGTGAACTAAAAACAGAAAAGAAAATAAAAGGACTAAAAGGGGATTCAAAAAGGGACGGCTTTCAAGAGCCGGGGATCCAGGGACGGCCTTGGATGCCGAGGATCGAGACAGGCCAGATGCGGCCGTGGATCCGGGGGTGGCTTCCATTAGCGATCCAAAGGAGACACCTGGCAGCCGTGATCCGGATCCAATACCGGGCTTTAACAGCCGCGGATCCGGGGTCAGTCCCTCCCGACCGCGATTCCCAGGCGGAAAAGGAACAGTAAGGAATCGGGGTAAAATAATACACCACAGCGAAAAACGAAAACGGGCTTACAGCACTCATTGTTTTTTATATTTTTTAAATACTGTATTGTGATTACTTTCAAGGACAGGAACAACCCTTGAGCGGGTGCCAATCCATTGTAGAGCGCGCACACACACACACACACACACACACACACACACACACACACACACACAGACACAGACACAGACACAGACACAGACACACACGCACACCGACACACACGCACACCGACACACACGCACACCGACACACACGCACACCGACACACACACTCATGCACACACCCACACCGACATGCACCGACGCACACACGTACCCGCACCGACACACACACGTACCCGCACCGACACACACACGTACCCGCACACACATGCTCACATCCGCGCCGACACACACACACACACACACGCTCATACCGCCGGTGACACACACTGACAGACACTGACAGACACTGACAGACACTGACACACACTGACACACACTGACACACACTGACACACACTGACACACACTGACACACACTGACACACACTATTTCGTATGTAAGAAATAAATGAATAATGAACACACAGATCACATGGTGCTTTGGCTCAATGTCTTGCTGATTTATCAAATCTCTAAAGTCTCAACCAATTATCTGCTTGGTAAGAGCAATTCCTGAGAACCCGGGTTCAAGCCCTGTGCATTTCTTGCAATGTGAAGGCTGGCCGGTGTGATTACAGGACCCTTTTGATAAACTGCTATCCCACCAATAAAAAATGTTCTAATTAATTCCGAAACAGCCACCATTTCATCCCTTACTACTGACCAGTACATAAAAGGTCAATACTAGACCTAAGTGACTGTGTCTGAGGATGGGGAGGTCAGACAGGAGCGTCCCACAGAGCTGTAACCCCTTCCAATCTCCTGAGTGATGGACTGACTTCCCATCCATGGTTCATCTGTTCATCTATGAGCAGCTCTATCAGAGGGTTCATAACCTTCCAGATTTGATCTCGAGTTGCCCTTAATTCCAGTTTCTTAAGGACACTGGACTTTACAAGGATAAGAGTAGTAAAGGATAAGAATACTAAATCTTCTTTCTAGCCTTCTCCTGCTTTGGAGTCAATTATCTTGATCTTTTCAGATCATTATTCTGCTGTTTAGAGAAGCTCATGAGTAGAAGAACACACCTTGAGAGTTTGAAAGGTCACAGAATTTAGAGATCCGGAATTACAAACCGAACACGACGTGAGATTGCTAAATATTCAGACAGATTTTTTTCAATACTTTTTATAATTTTATAATACCTATTTATTTATATAATACATTATTTTGATTAATATCGTCCCAGACACTTTAGCAAGTAAAACGGATCTGTAGTTCTGAGGGAACAACATGGGGCAAAAGTCTGAAAAGTGGAGAGGCAGACTGAAGATACGAGAACTGCTTCAGGGGGTGCAAAAGTGACGGTGAAACTTTTTGACAAAAGCAAAAGTTGGCAAAAATGAAATCGAACCCGAAAATAACGTCGTATTTGTGTCTGAAAAACGGTTTTTGATGTGAAAGACACAGTCCTTACAGTGGGTGAAAAGGGGGGCGGTTACATAAGAGGAAAGAAAGGGGTGTTGGATGATAAGAAGGTGGAGGGCTAGGTGGAAAAAGGGAAGACAGAAGGCAAGAAGCTAGAGGAGAAGATAAACACGAGCAGGAGCAATAACAGTAAAAGTAAAAAAATAACAGATAAAACTCAGGTAACTTTTTCCAAAACTGCACGAGAAAGCAAAGAGAGGTGCAGGAAGGATGACTCACAATTAATTGCTTGAGGCCCAGGAAGTTCTGCTCCACCGAGTTAGCTGTGAGAACCTGCCTCTTCAGTGCAGCCTGGTCTCCAAGGAAACGCAGCATCAACTCCTTCACTGCGTCAACCTGCAACAAACCGACTGAGTCTCAACTCCTGGCTTTTCCCTGGCAGATCTCATTCTGCTTTTAAGAATTCCCATTGATGTAATTTCCCCCTTAACGGAATGTAGCCCATCAGCTATGACACGTTCGGTGTCTGAAGTATCTCTCTTTAGTTTCGCACTGGAGCCATGAGGCTGCTGTTGATAATTAAGGAAAGCTTACAAGTTCCAATTAAGCATTGTGCAAACTGCATAAATAATTCATCTCAGACTCGCCCTAAAACCACAGTGAAGTAACAGTGGCTTCTTCCTGCTCGCCCAACATGCACGTTACTGTATCATCCTTCTGAGTTTAAAATGAAACACGTGCCCTGCTCTCAGCACGAAACCAAATATAGAGTCAACTGATAGGTACAAGTGCAAATCCTCTGCAAACTTGCAGATTTAGTAACATAATTAGCATTACTGGAGATTTCGGCAGTGACAGATCATTTAAGTGTGATCATTTTCTCTGAAACGCTTCTATGAGCTGGAGCTCTAGTCCAGTACAAAATAACCAACATTATATATCTAATTAATCTTTGGATAAAGCACAGTGCCACTTTTGTTACGCTAAAGCCTTGTGCAAAAAAAAAAAAACAAATCAAGCCCCCCCCAATCATTCTGGGACTGGGACTGTGGTGAATAGGTGGTTACGGTAAACAATTAGTATAATCCAGGTAAGGTACTGGACTATGGACCAGAAGGTCCAGGGTTCAAATCCCGCCTCTGCCACAGTTGGGTCCCTGAGCAAGGCCTGTAAGACTGTAAGACTGTATTCATTGTAAGTGGCTCTGGATAAGAGCGTCTGCTAAATGACGTGAAAGTAAATTCTGCACAACACCCCATAATGTGCAATTTGAGATTTTCCGCTTTATTTCACAAATACATTATTACATTTCATTTAAGTAAAACCTAAAATGACATATTTAGACAATCTGATGTGACACTTGAAATTGAGCTCTGGGTTCCTCCCATTGCTCTTGACCATTTTTGAGATGCTCCTACACCCAGACTGGTGTCCACCGGTGGGAAATTCAGTTGATTGCACATGATTTGGAAAGACTTTTTTCATAACGCAAGGCTGCAAATATCAACATGTGGAAAAATAAAAAGTGAAAGGTTCTGCAGATGTTCAGATTGTGCAGGGTTTAAACCTTTGAGTTTATGCTGGGTTTGTCTGCCATCCTGGCATAGCCTGATGTTTTTTTTCTTCTCTTTTCGTTTTAATTTCCAAAAACATTTCATTTGGCAAAAAAAAAAACTAAATACAGCGTTCGGCTAAAAACTTGGTGAATCTCGACCATAGTAAGAATCATCTCACAGTATAAAAACAAGAAGAGTATCATGTAAATGCTAAAACCCCTAACATTAATGCTTCCTTTACATTTTCGGCATTTAGCAGACGCCCTTATCCAGAGCGAATTTACAACTCATACGGTCTTCAAGCAACGGTGGTTTGAGGGCCTTGCTTAAGGACCCACCTGTGGCAACTGGGCAGAGGTGGCATTCTGTTCCAGAGTCCAGTACCTTAACTGTTAGGCTATCACTGTTAGGCTATCGTCTTTACACTTGTGCACTTATGACTAAGCAGCTCTCCATACTAACCTGTAAGTTGTCGAACTTGAGACCTGGCATGGATAACCGCTCTCTCTCTACATGTACAGGGTTGACCTGTTGAGTGGCTACGGAGATTAAAACCCTCCTGGTGTCCTCAGACGGCAGCCAAGCATCATACCGCCTGTCGGCCTCACTCATGCTCAGAGCGCTCGCGAACGGGTCGTCGCTGCCCGAGAAGACTGCTTGAAGCTTGCTGAGGTTTGGCGCGTTTTCTGTCGGGCTTGTTATCGGCTTTGGAAGGCTCTCTTGAGGAACGGGACTGAAGTAAGGACTGCCAGCTGGAGGCGCAGCTGAAGGTAGACCGCCTGAGCCGGAGGAAAGCTGACGCTCTGGGACACCTTCGGATTTTGGTGACGCCGCGTTTGGGTTGCTAACTGAGATGAACGAAGAGGAAGTGGTGAAAGAGTCGAAGAAGTCTGAGGCTGGGTTGGCCGTGCCGTTATCTGTAAAGAATTTACTCAAGCTGGGGCTGGGTTGAGACACCATGGGTGCTATTTTATTTGGAGTTTCATTAACGGTAGCGCTAAAGCTCGGTGATTTAACCATAATAGGCTGAAAGCCATCAGGAACCAGAGATTGTGTCGAGCCTTGGCTGAAAATGGTGCACACCGGGATGGGTTCGTCCTTCATCCCGGGCTTTGTAACTTCAAGCAGGGTTTCCTGATCTTTAGGGCTGATTGAAACAGGTTGAGAGACTGTAACCGTTTCCTGTCTTTCCTTATCCTCCTCCTCTGGGTCTTGGTCGCTTCCCGTTAGAGAAGCAACAGTTTCGGGTTCAACATTAGCGTCAGATGGCTCCGTTCCACGTTCATTCTCTTGTTTCTCCTCTTCAGGCTCTTTGGAATCAATGGATTTCTTCTCTTCAGCTTGCTCCAACAGTGTGTCAATAGGGACGTCCTCCTCTTCACTGTTGGGGGAGTCTGAGATCATGACGCTCTCCATCATCTGTTCGTTGAGCTTATCCATGATGCTTCCTGAAGCAGCGCTGTCATCCGGGGGAGAGATAAAGGCCTCCACGTCCAGGTCAATGCTCTCCTCTTGGAAGAGAGCATCCGTAGTGTTGTTCTGGCTGGTCAACGCAGCGGCGTCCGAGGATGCAAGGGTCACAGGTTCTTCGTTCCCTAACCCAGAGAGGTCCAGAGTCGAAGGTCTTTGGGTTGCATCTTCACCATTATCCATGGTGCTGGTCTGTCAGGCTAAAAATATTAAAGTAAGATTAGATCCAGTCCTATTAACAGATTGAAACTGATTTTATTATTTCAGTGGTGTGTGATATGCATCATCCACGATAATATCTGAAGTGCTGTTTTAATGGTGTGTGACCTGACATTATGAAAGTACATCAAAAACGCGTCAAAAATAGGCCTTAAAGTACCAAAAATCCAAGAAGTACATACCAATTAAAATCACTTATGAGTTCCTATTAACACATTTTATGCTTCAAATACAAGGCCACAATTAGTATGAAAGTACATCTTTAAGGAGCCACCTGTCTGTCAGGACAGTCAGGCATCATATAATACACCATCACTTAGCTTTGTGTTCTGCTCCACTATGCAATTAGTAAAAGATAAAAGCTCGAATGCATCCTTCAGTTTGTAAATTAAAACAAAAAAAAGTAAAGTATCGTAAAGAAGGTAACAAATATCTAAGGCACCAGCAGAATAGTACAGAGCTTTAGCCGAGCACCAGGTTCAACTGACTGAGGTGTTCTAGCCCAAATTCTACATTAGTCAACTCCGATTTGAAATTTGACATAGAATTGTAATAACAATCAATAAAATGCACACACAACTGTAGAAGATCCGAAAGTTTGTGAAATCCAATGGAAATCCATTGTCACAACAGCTTTAAAAAACGAGCTAAGGTACCAGCACAAAAACAAACTCAGCAAACTTTACAGGAACAAATACAGCAAGAAAATATATATACATACACATATATATACACACACACACAAAATTAATTTTATTTTTTTTTGAAGATTTTTTTGTTTGTTTGCTATAAAAATTGTATAAAAATTAGTTATATTCTAATTATTTTTTTCAGTTTCCAAAAATATAATTATTTATATTTAAATATATTGTATATGTTGTCTTTTTTTCTTTCAGTTAGAATTAATTAAAATTCTATACACACACACACACACACATATATAGCATATTGTTATAGCACACCCCCACTGCTAGAATCAGAATCACAGACACACACACACACACGCACACACACACACGCGCGCGCACACACTATATATATATATATCCTTCTATATGACAGGAGTGGGGATCTGTGGGGATCAGTGCTTTGTTTGGTGAATTTCATAATATTATTTATTGTGTTTTCTTGTTGGTGTTGCAGGACTTATATCTTATAAGATGCAGGCACTTCCTGGGCAGGGTGCCAACCTATCCCTTAGGGTATAAAAGTGGACAATAATGCAGTGCCAGGGGACAGTCTGGCCTCCCCTTCCTCACACATGACCAACCTGGCCGGAAGGCACTACTGGTGCTCAACCTGGGGCCACTGTTATTTTAAGCAAACAATGTGCTTAATTTCTTCATTAAAACGCACTTAAATAGGTCATATTTCGGTTTGTTTCCTACAGACGCTGTGTTCACTTCTCAATGGGTGCCCAAACTTCTGTACGCAGCGACAACGTAACAGCTTTAATCCATCTAATATAAGCACTTCATCTGATAATAGAAACCCAGGGGGTCTGAATGATTCCTGTTTCTACGTAGGGAAGCTGTTTGTTTGTTATTACTTTTAAATTAAATAATGTGAGCTTGCATGAGGTTCGATTAATTTGAGACTGGAGTCATGCAGACTAACATCAGAGCTTCATTTTCTCAACGCAGCCCAAATAAAGTTTATGTTCAAGTCTAACCCCTTATTAACCACAACCACACCCCCACCCACATGGAAGTGATCTCTTTACATTACATTACATTTCCAGCATTTAGCAGACGCCCTTATCCAGAGCGACTTACAACTCATATAGTCTTACAATCAAAGCAATTTGTGGGTTAAGGGCCTTGCTCAAGGACCCAGCTGTGGCAACTTGGCAGTGGTGGGAATTGAACCCTGGACCTTCTGGTCCAGAGTCCATTACCTTAACCACTAGGCTACCACAGCCCAGTCTTCTTGTATATGCATGTATATTATAAGTAGAACAAAATATATATATATTATATTACAACCTGTAAATGTATTGTAGTGTAAATAAAACGTATTGTACTGGTGGTTTATTGCATTGCTATGTTCCATCTTATTAAAAAACATTTTCTTTAGTAATATCAGTATATGAAAAGCTAGGTCAGAAATGATGAGTGTTGATGAATTAATCAAGCCTAGTGTGATTAGCATGGACTCATGACTGGCACTGCTTGTCTGTATCCACTGTTGCAACAGATAGTACCACTTATACCGAGTCATTCCTAGCATTGAATTAAATGGCACATCAAATGGAGATTTTCTGTTGAAAAGTCCTCTAGGGATTTGGCTTAATCTGCCAAGAGATCCAGTACCTAGTGGTGGAATTAATCTACCGGATGTACCAAGCTATTAACAAGAATGAAGACTCTTAAGCCCATTAAATGCACAATAACTCTGTATAAGGCCATGTCTGCGTGAGATTAATACAATTTATGTTACATGTACAGAATTTAACTTTTTGCATAAACTGGAATATTGGACTACTAATCAAAACATAGTGATTTTTGAGAGACCTGTGACAATCAACTCTCTCTGGGAAAAGCTAAATTCTGTAATTCTAATACTGCAACAGTTTCCCAGACAACATATTTTACTTGGTTTTAATACCGAGTATAATATGAATTTATTTTTTACTGTGGAACTGCTATCAGGAGGTTAACAAATACAGAAAATACTTACTTGTTTCATATCAAAACGGATCCGATTGTAATAATGGATTAAGATACTTTATTTTCCCAGGTACTTGAATTTCAGAGATTTCAGAAGTCAATGCAGCTTGACTTGCATGCCGGGGCAGAGCAGATCTTGCCAGCATTTCTACGCTACAAATAGTTGCTAATAGCTCTGCTGGTCATAGGGGGGGAAACCAGACACATCATAATGTGTCTCTATTGAACAAGATCCAGATCGTATGCTGGTGTTACTAATACAATTTCACAGCCAAACTAATAGCAGATCCAGGACTCCATATATTCCGGCGTTTACCATGTATACCTGGTCGTTTAATGCACCTTAATGGTCACCAGATTATAAATATTATAGGTTGCTATGACCTTGTTTCTAAAACCTCTGTGTGAAAATGTGACATCATATGAGGCAGCCAAAACATGTAATTACCATATTTGCCCAGGTAAAGGCTAATAACTTTTTAAAAGAAAATGGCTACAAAGTACAAAGTCAAAAGCACTTTCAGTTGGGTAACCTCTATTTGCCACTATGCTCTTATTTTCATCTGGAGCAGTAAATTAGTAAAGCCTTATCAAAACTCTACTTGAATATAAACTACTGTACTATATCTATGCTACTGAAATATGCTGTGACTTCATAAAGTACAACCAGAAAGCAAACGTGGCACAACAGAGCATTAACTGTTTAAGTCTAAATGTCTTTTTTACCTTATATAAATGTTCTTTAGTCAAAACACTGTACCGTTCTTGTGTGGTTGCCGACATTACAAGTGCAGGCAACATGCAGCCGGCACAGAATCGGTTATTTGAGACTGATTGACCCATCACCAGACACGTTGCATCTCTAGTATTTAATTATAACTTATAAAATAAGCTATTCTATTGTACTTTGGGAGACTGGATAAACCATCAAAGCCTGTTTGCTTACAAGTTGATAGTAAATTACAAAGAAATATGCATTACATCATTTAGATATTCTCCAGGGACTACTATCCAGAGCGATATACAAAACGTGTATGCGAGTAATAAATCTGTTAAGTATACATTCCCACTAGACTAGAAATTAGTACATTGAAACTAACAGACACATTATCAGTTTGACACTAAGGTCACATTTAATACACAACAAAAGTGCAAAGGAGAGAAGAGGTGAGTCTGCAGACTTCTGCAGAAGGAAGTGAGATACTTTGACTGGTGTGAGAGGCTCATTCCATCAGTTCATTGAGATCTGTCTTTGTGGGCATGGTTTGGTCTTGGAGAAAGATGTACCAGGCATCCTGAAGTGCTGGCATGGAGGGGTGTCATTCTGAAAGAATGAATGTAAATAACATAGAGCAGACCCTTTTGAATCAAGGGAAGCTGGGACAAGAGTTTTAAATTGGGTCCTTGTTGAATCAGGAAGCCAGTGGAGTGATCTCAACAAGCGTTACATGAGAAGACCTTTGGTAGGTTGTGAACCAGATGGGTCACAGAAATGTGAATGCTCTGAGGCAGAGCATAAAGGCAGACCAGCAAGCAGAAAATGTTGTAGTAATCAAGCCTGGAAATGAAGTGTGAGGAGCTGAGCAACTTATCTTGCCAGAAAAGGATGTATTCTTTTAATGTTGTGCAGAAGAAATCCCATGTAACATCAACTATAGTGGTTTTGATTACTTTAGAATGCATTTCAAAGTTACTTTAGGTTCATTGTTATTATTAAATTACAATGTTTCTATGCTTGTTATCCATTTTATCACTTCCACTTACCATATGGAAGGCCTACAATTTTACAAGTACAGTGTACGTGAATCCTGGCTTCAGTTGCTTGTGGTAGGACTGCCTTCTGCTGCTGTAGCCCATCTTCTTCAAGGTTTGACGTGTTGTAGTTATTTGAGCTACTGTTGCCTTTCTACCAGCTTGATCCAGTCTAGCCATTAAATCAGTCAATGGCATCCACAAGGCATTTTTGTCCAGACAACTGTCACTCGCTGTACGTTTTCTCTTTTTTTGACCCATTTTTTGTAAACCATAGAGGTGGAGAAAATCCAGTTAACCAGCAGTTTTAGAAATGCTCCCACCATGTTCAAAGTCATTTAAATCCCCCTTTTTTGCCGTTCAGATGCTTGGGTTGAATTTCAGAAGGTTGTGTTGTATATCGAATGTTGCTGGTACATTTTTTTAAATCCTTAATCTTGTATAATGTGGCATAAATATGATCTAAAATCCGATTTTCTTAAAAAATACATGTATAGAATCTGTTTCAGAAAAAGAGACAACAATATTCTACTTAGTCATTTGCTTATTGAGAAAAATCCTAATCCCCCAAAGAATTAAAAAATCTACAATACGTCTGTGACGAAATGTCAGAAAGAGGAACTGGGCATTGGTTTGGAAAATGGAGCCTTCCAACAGGCTAATAATCTTCTGGACTGAGAGAAGCGGGATGAACTGCACACAATCTAGGCTCCTCTCACCTAGCTCTTAGATGTTTACATTTACAGCATTTAGCAGATGTCCTTATCCAGAGCGATTTACAACTTGTACAGTCTTACAATTCAAGAAATCCTGGGTTCAGGCCCTTGCTTAAGGACCCAACCGAGGCAGCTTTTAAACCCTGGTCCAGTACCTTGACCACTAGGCTACCGTGGTCCCAGATGTTGGGAGCAGTGCTTCTGTTCTAAGGGCATGCACCATATGGCAAACGGGCTCTGGGTGGCCCACACAGACCATTGGATCATTTGGCCTGACACTTGCTGGTTCAGCCATTAAAGAAGTGGCTGTTACTGTTGATTCCATTTTGAATGTTTACTTCTGAACCAGTGAATCACATAAGGCGATGCTCTTTAGCACATACATTGTCAGCTTTGGAGACCATTCAGACTTTTTTTTTTTTTTTTTTAATAAATATGGTCACTTTAAAACTAGTGGAACCTTCCTTCTACACAGCAACCCAACACACAACACTTAACACAAACCACAACATATTGTAGTTCTTACATATGTAGTTCTTAAGTATGCATGTAGTTACTGCAAAGTCAATTAATATGCATGAAAAGGTATATAAACAAAAGATGGTATGATATATTTGTTTTATGGTAGTAAGTGGAATAAACACATGCTGCAATGGCCTGTTAATAATTGCTAAGACCCCAGACATTAAAGGAAGCTGTCTGTAGTATGTTTTTGCCATGTTTTGGGGTGTGTACATCAAAACATTGTCTTCTGGAGTAGCCATATGGTGCATCATGTATACAGAAAACTTCAAATGCATTTTCATTCACAATCATGAATTGCTGGACCGTTTATTTGACCTAATTAGCTTCTACTGTAGAAAGCTTTGCTAAGGCAGCGAATAGGTAATCATTCGCTGCAAGTTTTAATAGGCTTTGGTCCATTAAATTACAAACTCCCCATTCAAGAAGTCTCCAGCGTCCGAAGTACATTATGCTCATTTATTCATTCATTCATTTCCAGTAATTTCTTTGTAATCAGGGTCACACTGACCACAGTGCACATATTAATAAGATAGTGCATTATACAGTTGTTTTTTTTGTTTCTCAGTATACTGCCGTTCCACCACATCACAGTGTTGCTCTGTTGGTTTGAGATCTGCTGATTTTTCAGGCCATTCGAGTACAGTGAACTCCTTGTCATCTTCAAGAAACCAGTCTGAGATGATTTTTCACGTTTTTACATAATGCATAGATGGTAAGCAGTAGTCAGCAAGGGATTTTTATCAGGAAGGATGAGGCAATTAAATGATGCTCAATTGGTATTAAGGGGTCAAAGTATGCCAAGAAAACCTCCCTCTTGCATCATCAAATTCTGCCATCTAAATATCACAGCAGAAATAAAATTGTCTTCAAAATCCTGTCTTCAGTTTGCTGATTTTTGGTGAATCCATGTGAATTCTAGCCTTAATCACCTGTCCTTAGTTGACAGGAGGGGTACCCTGATTGGTCTTCTGCTGTTGTGACCCATCTGTGTCAAGGTTCAAAGCGTTGTGCATTGAGATGCTCTTCAGCATTCCCTAGTTGTAGCAAGTGGTTATTTGAGTTATTGTTGCCATTCTATGAGCTTGTACCACATTTCTCCTCTTACCTCTGACATCGGCAATAATTTTAACCAGAGAACTGTAACTCACTGGATATTTTTTTCTGACTTTTTTCTGTCTCTATTAACTTTAGAGATGGCTGTGCATGAAAATCCATGTAGATCAGCAGTTTCTAAAATATTCAGACACCGGTCCCTCTAGCACCAAATGTTTAAAGTCACTTGGATCACCTTATCACCTTCTGATGCACTGTTTGAACTTCAGCAGGTTGTCTTGACCATGTCTACATACTTGCATGTGTTGCTGCCATGTGACTGGCTGATTCAGTATTTCAATTAACAAGTAGTCGAACAAATATACCTGGATTTAAGTACCTGGACAAAGCCAACAAGAACATTGTGATTCTCCAGTTCGTGGTTGTGCAGATTTTACATTGTCATGTTTTGCACCAGTACTGTTAGACGAGCCACATATTAGACTACTATGTGTTAATGACTTTTTCATTGTGAGCTCAAAACCTTTGGTAGCTCGAGCTTTATCTGCTATGTGATTTGACACACCCCCTTCTCCCTTTTTTCTTTGCGAGTGCATGATTGCATGCTCAGTTAAGCAAGCATACAATTTCAATAATGCTTCTCTTTTTAGCTCCTCGTAAGGACGTTAGCAGCTCTTTGTAAATGCAAGACCAGCGTAATTAACTAAGAGACCGGTATAATTACAGCTGGGGGAAATTGTTTTTTTATTGGCTTTTACTGCTTTCTTCATGGTTCATTAGAGGACGGCCGTTAAGGCCTGTTGCTCGCGCTGTTTCGTTTTTACATGCTTTTGTTTTTGCATTGTATTAATAAAGTGAGTCTTGTTCTCTGTATGCAATTTGTACATGTAACTTTTTACACTTGCCCATCCACCCAAATATCCTCCCAGTTGAGAGATTTTAGGAAAAGCTTGACAAAGGATAGTTGTGCCAATGGGCAGATGGCAGACTGGATCCGGGGCTAAGGGAGAACAGGACTGGGGCTACTGGGGGTCTTGTGGTTCAGAGAGAGGTAGATGGATGGCGCAGGTGTTGCAGTTAACTATCCTCTGTGCCGAGAGGAAATGATGAGCAGGCCTGCCGGGACACGATGGTGAGTCAGATCCCACTGAGGTCCCCCCAGATCTTATCCCTGTTCCTCACAAGCTTTTATTGCTCTAACGTCATGTCACTGGGTGGTCTGTTTATCTCCCTGGAGCTTTCATACTGCTGTTCTTCTATATCCCATATGCATGCCATAATTTTTTTTTGCCTGCTTTACATATTGGGATTTTTCTTTAAACAGGGACATTTCTGCCATTATTAAGCAGTCACTTACTCATAGCTGCCCATGAGCTTCAATGCACAATATTATATATAAACATCATAGTCTGATTAGAGCTTTTCCATGCATGCCAGTAGGTGGATTAGCTGCTATAAATGACTGATATGTATAAATAGTGCAGTGTGCATTTCTGTCCAGAGAGATTGTTCATACAAGGGTTTGTTTATTTATTTATTTATTTATTTATTCATTTATTGGAATTGCAACTTTCTTTTGAATATTCAAAGGCATCAAAGTGTGAGAGTGTGTGTGAGAGTGTGTGTGAGAGTGTGTGTGTGAGTGTGTGTGTGAGTGTGTGTGTGAGTGTGTGTG
>JAUZST010095626.1:0-18980 GCA_034779995.1 Parotocinclus haroldoi
TCTGTGTCTCTCTCTCTCTCTGTGTCTGTGTCTCTCTCTCTCTGTGTCTCTCTCTCTCTCTCTCTGTCTCTCTCTCTCTCTCTCTGTGTCTCTCTCTCTCTCTCTCTCTGTCTCTCTCTCTGTCTCTCTCTCTCTGTGTCTGTCTCTCTCTCTCTCTCTCTCTCTCTGTCTCTCTCTCTCTGTCTCTCTCTCTCTCTCTGTCTCTGTGTCTGTCTCTCTCTCTCTGTGTATGTCTCTCTCTCTCTGTGTATGTCTCTCTCTCTGTGTCTGTCTCTCTCTCTCTCTCTGTGTCTGTCTGTCTGTCTCTCGCTCTCTCTGTCTCTCGCTCTCTCGCTCTCTCTCTCTCTCTCTCTCTGTGTCTGTCTCTCTCTCTGTGTCTGTCTCTCTCTCTCTGTGTCTGTCTGTCTGTCTCTCGCTCTCTCTGTCTCTCGCTCTCTCTCTCTCTCTCTCTGTGTCTCTCTCTCTCTCTGTGTCTCTCGCTCTCTCTGTCTCTCGCTCTCTCTGTCTCTCGCTCTCTCTGTCTCTCGCTGTCTCTCGCTCTCTCTGTCTCTCGCTCTCTCTGTCTCATGGAACGAGAAAGTGATTTTTATGCTTCCAGTTATATTTACTGTACAGCGCTGTGAGATCAGGGAGCTGAGAAGCATGCAGAAACTGTGAGAAGAGAGTACATTTAAGTATGGTGTTTGTTCTTGGATGTATATTTCGAATAACATTATGTGATGCATACCTGTAGTTAAAAAGAAGAGAGCCTGGAGGTTGGAGTCCTGGTGTGCCAGGTTTATGTCATTTAGCAGATGCCTTTATCCCTTATCCAGAGAGACTTACACTTAGGCTTAAGGGTCTTGATCAAGACCTTGATCAGTGGCAGCTTGGCAAAGGTGGGATTCGATTCCTGGACCTTCTGGATGTACCTTAAACACTAGGCCACCACAGTCCCTGGGAAGATGCCAGCCTACGCTGGTCAACAATCGTCACTGAGTGACACCCAGGAAGCTATGCTGGAACTCGAACCCAGTGACTGAGCCGAAAGTCTACGTTTTGGTTTGGCTGTTGTTTTTTTTGTCATGATCAACACTATGGTATTAGCAACACAATACACATATGATAGACAATAAATCATTTTGACTGAAGATAATACATACACACACTGCTTCCTGTTAACATCTCAAGCTCATTGTACAGCACATATATAGATCTAGAAGCGCGCACGTACGCACGCGCACACACACACACACACACACACACACACACACACACACACACACACACACACACACACACACACAGATTAAAGGATTACAGGGCGACAGCAAGCAGAACAAAGTCCGGAATTGAGGAACTACTGGTGAACAGAAGCGGGAGGAAAGTTCATTGTTGTTGTGTTCTTGTTGTGCGGTTTGCTTATGTTAGTTGCGTGACGCATGAGTGAGTTCTGTTCATTAGAAATACGTACGCCCTGCAGCCATGGGATAAAGATAACAAAATAAAGAAGGAAAAAAAGGCAAACGAGATAGGGAGCTTTCGTGGGTAACTTTCTTATTTTTTTAGGAACTGCTGCCAACTTCGTACTTCGTTTGCTTCGAAAAGCCAAAGGATAAAGACTAAAAATACTTTTTAACAACAGAACGATATTACATTTAATAAAGCATGAAAATATAACACACAAAATACATAATACAATATAAACAACTGGGCCGGAAGTTAAAAATGACCTTATCTTACGATAAGCCTGCTTTTGTGAACAAGAGGATTTATTTTTTAAAATATATTTTAAAACATATATTATGTATATATTACGTAATATTTCTGCAATTCAAATATTCAATATTTGGTGTTGATGAATGGCAAGTATTCTGTACAAGTTACTGCACAAAAGCCTGCACTCATCTTTTTTTTTGTCCAAACTATTTTTAAAAAATCACTTGAATAATATAAATATACAATTTATAATATAAAAGCTATATAAAAGGAAATGAAAAAAGCTATGTAAAAGGAATATTATATGCCTGCAAGAGCAAGCTAAACTATTTTTTGTATTTTTCATTGCTAATATAATTTAATATGCCAAAAAAAAAAAATCGTAGTGTAAATATTTAGTAAATAAAATAAAATAAATGATTAAGTATGAGCTTGTTGGCGCTCTTCTGGGCTTTTGCTTAAAAAATTAGAGCAGTTTATTTTTACAAAGGTAAAAATGTATAATTTTAAGCAATTCTTTGTTTAAATTATGTGTTTAATAAACTACAAGAGAAAAAAAAGCTTTTAAGTTTGTAACAACTAAGACAGAGGTCAGGTCTATGGATCAGAAAATCTGTCTAACAATTTAAACTTCTGATGTGTAATTTAAGCGATCACACACACACGCACACACGCACACGCACACATACAGAGAGAGTAAACAGGAGCACCTGTGGTATTATACTGAGGGCTGAGCAGTATATAATAGAGAGTAGTTTTGTGTGTTAAACATGGCGTGTTGTGGGTGTCGATGTTCAGTTCGGCTCCATGCAGGTAATAAGAGAGAGATTAAAGCCGGCGCTGAGTGACTAACGCCACCCTGCTTCCCTCCCTCGGGTTCTCACGCAAACCACGCCCATCACTACACAATCGCATGCATTGTACTGCCATAAACAAACACAAACAAACACAAGCTTCGGCGGAAGCTCTCTAGCAGGTGCTGCGACATGTCCACGTTTGTTAGCACTCATTAATTACCTTACATGTTATTGTGCTGCTGTACAGACGTTAAAAAAAGAGGAAGTCGCTTTATTTTCTCAGAAATTTAAAATATTAATCATGTATAATAATTAACCTCCCCTTAAAATCTTTATTGTGCCTTATTAGAAATAAAAGTATTACAAAAACACTGGCAAATATACTGATAATTAGTGTGAATAAATAAATTAATAAATATTATAAAAGCATCCAACTGTATGTCTAATTTTATATATATATAAATATATATATAAATATTATAATAAAATACTTTGGGGAAAGACCCAAAGAAAGATGCAAAAATAAGCCAATAGTGGATAATAATTATAATAAAGAACAAAAATAAATTAATTAATTAATAAGAAAGAAAGAAATAAATAAATAAAAAATAATAACAAGAATAAGAACTATTGTTGTCTTTATTTATTTCATAAATTTCTATCTTGTTAACTAAAAAATAATAATGTATTTGTTATTCTCAGGTTAAGATCTGAAGTTTTGAACAGGATAATAATATTTTTTTAAAACAGCAATTTAAAATAACAGTACAAAACATGGCAGCAAGTGTCAAATGCATATAGTAAAAATGGTTATTTTTTTATATTCCTACACCATTTCTAATAAATAATGTCATTTACATGTATAAATATGCTTTTAAATAAGTATAAATTTACATGACTAACTAATTAAACAAAATAAAAAGTGCTATTGATTTCACTGCTCTTTCTACATATGTCTTTTTTATCTTTAATCTTTACATTTTTCTTGTTTTTTTATTACTGTATTTGACACTAAACAGTTGTTTGTACATTTAAAATGTATATCAAAACAAACTAACAATAATAGATCCTTTAAAATCAGATAAAGCTTGCTGCAAACTTTTTTTTTTTTTTTACTAACGTGCTTGTTTTTGGTTTGTTTTGTTATTTTGCAAGCCATCATGTACAAAAATAAAACCCGTGGTAATGGAATTGGATTAAAAACAGAGGGGGAAAACACCCTTTTCTAATGTTGCTACAAACAGCATGTGATTTAAAGACGTTTGGATGACCTCGCTGTGACTCCCTAACGTACAAATATGTCGGAAATGCCAGGTTTCTTTATTCTGAGCGCTGAAGACGTGAGGTTGTAGCATGAGGGTAACCAAAACAAGTTTAGAACAGCCCAGCGTACAGCCCGGCGTGCAGGCCGGCGGAAGCGACCTTCAATAACACAAGCCTACGACTGAACACAGAGGGGATTGAGCTGGGATTGTTCCTGCGGGCGTGGTTGAGACAGTTGCAGAGTGTGTGTTTGTGCCAGAGTAAAAAAAAACAAAAAAAACACAGAGGCGAAATCCAAACATGGGACAGTGAAGGGCTTACCTCGGACGTAAAGGTTAGCCGGGGCGGAGTAACGAGTCCCGGCGCTGTTCGTCACAACGCACTCGTACTTTCCCTGATCGGACTCTTCACTGTTCTCGATCTGCAGAGCACCTGAGGACACAAGCGAACCCAAATCACACTCGTACCTGTGCACCGTCTATTTTCTTACTGAAATAAAAACTGTAAAGATAATGATTGATTCATCTAATCACGTTTCAAGGCCACCCTTTCCGGTCAGGTTTGCAGAAGATCTCCCAATTATTCACGACCCAGCTGGAAGGTACTCAAAAAGTGCTGGTGGGCTACTGAATCGCCACCCCAGGGCCTCGCCCTAATTAAATATGGCAAAACTAAAAACTGAACAAAAACTAAGCGATTTGCTTATTTTATGCTGCATCTCCTGTGATAGTGACGTTAGAAACCAAGTATGTTTTAGATGACGTGATCAAAGGTAAAAGACAAGTTTCAATTTTACATTTAGTACCAAGAATAATTATAACATGTCCTCAGCAGTATGGGATTGTGGGTTTTACTCCCACTATAAAATCCACAAAAACAGCAACAATAATGAAATAGTTATTAATAATAACACAAACAATACACCATTTACTTTACTTTGAAATAAATATTATGTATATGACTATCTTAAAGTAATGATTCATCTCAGGGCTGGTTGGTTCGGTTTGACGCCCTAAACTCCTTATTTAATCATTTTAGAAAGGTTTATATAAGACCGTGAATGGGAGAAGCTCTATGGAAGGTGATTACAAAACCAAAAGTTATGGTCCTAAGATAAATCCCATCCTGTTTCTTACTGACGTCAGAACGTGGCCTTAAATCTCAGAGCATTAAGTTGGCGCTTTAAAGAAATCCTCGCTCAGGTGTCTGCACCGAGCCGATTTAGCAGGTTTTAACAAATCAGCATTTCAGTGTGTGACTAATGTCGTCCCAGGACTTTGATCACATGACTCCACGACTAAGAGCCTATATCCAAAGTCGGAAGTCTGAAAGTGAAATCGAATCGCAGAAGCATTTCATGTTTATTGTACCCATTTGTTCTTTGTTTTGTTTAGTTGTTTTTTTTTTTTTTTTTTTTACACTTTTCACACTTATCTACATTTTTTTAACCCTTAGAGGTTGCCAGTTGCCAAATCAGCGACTATTTTGTCTCAAAAAGGTCACAGTGAAATTCCAAGTGACGCAGCTTGTGTGGTGTTGATAAAGCAGGGAGAAACTGAGATAAAGTTATAATTAGCTGATATACACCTGCATGATGTCATGTTTGTTTGGATTGCTAAACTGCAACAGGACAGTCACTGCATATCCAATATCCACTGTGTCCCGTAAACAAACAAGACTCGCTTACAGGCTGAATTGGCTCAGCGCTGCAGTATGGGTCGAAGAAACGGGGATGTAGCGAGAGAGCTGAAGCCGAATTGAGGGTTAAGGTGTAAGATAAAGTAAACGGTAAGATTAAATGCTTTCTTTAGTGTGTTCATAATATATTCATTGCTTCGATCTGATTGAGATACGGCTCAAGTGTGTCGATCTAGCGTGTCTAAGTGAAGTTTGGTTGGCATGGTTGTGCTGGAATATGGTCCCAGCAGAGCTAAATTTGTGCCTCTAATCTGCGATCCTCGGCCTGTGAGCTGAGCCCCAGGACCTCCACATACCCAAAAGAGAATATAAATAAAACAGGGCTGAACCTATACCAGCTGCTTTCACACCAAACAGTTCTAGGGACTAATTAGGGAGGAACTAGCCCCACAGAGATCATTGAAGAGAACTATGTTTGCCCAAGGGAGTGTTTTGTAGGAATGTTACGATGCTGAAGTGACGTAAGCCGACTCAAAATTGCATTGTACCTCCTCCCAATACAGGCTCATTAAAGCCTATGTTCCAAAGGGGGAAAACAAAGTATGTAGAGAACGTTATGGACTACAATCTATATATAACTGTAAAACTGTAGCACTAGAAGTGCTTCTGTATTAATGATAAAATGGCCAAGGTGTGTAAAAACGAGGAGATGTACCTAATAAAGTGACCGGCGATTGTATACAGCCAGAACTAGTAATAAAGCGTTTCACCTTGCTGTTGTTATCATAAGCGTAACATTTTTACATTGAGCCCTGAATAACAGACAAGATTTAGTTCTCTAGCAATTTTATCATTATTATTTTATTTATTTATTTATTTTTTTCCAATGTCTCCAAACCCTAACCGAGCAAGCCTGGGGTGACAGCGTTAAACGTTATAAGGAAGAAACTGTGGGAGGATCAAGACTCAAATTTAAACCAAACCTCATTGAGTGGCCTTGGTATTAAATGTAAAAATGAAACTAAGCTCCTGGCGCCGTTGAATTCATACAAAGCCAAAAGCAGACTCAAATAAAAAAATGATGACCAAAACAGATCCGGGCATCTGAGAGTTAAATTTAAACGCTGATCAATCGGCGGAAGCTGATTGCTGGGCCATTAAAACGTCACTGCTAAAACTGTTACTTGTTGTTTCTTTAATGAAGAGGAGATACTACATGGATTGAGTTGTCTTAAAGTAAGAAATGTTCAGATTTGTAAAGTGAAACGCTTCCGTTTGACCCTCATTAACAGGAATTGTGTTTTAATTCTCCATCTAGTACGATCAGGTACACAGGAAGTCTGTGGTCAGAAGATAAAGACACTCTCATGCAGGTTGGAGCCAGTTTGTGATGAGGATGTATGGACCCGATCCATGCTCAGATCAAGACACAAATGGGTAAGTGTGTGATTAAGAGGATTACGGAGAGGTTTGGGTGACATGAGAGAACGTGTGGGATGATAGACAATTACATTAAATCATTATACTAATTACAGGTGATCCGACTGTTTAGGCTTCAAAGAAAGAGCCGACTCTTAAACCCCCCCACAAAATCAGGGATATGTCTGTGGTTAATCAGTATCATGGAAATCTGGAAAATCTGAGACAATCAGAGTCTTCTCCCAGGCAGCTTGATAAGATGAGAATCCAGAGAACAAGAAATCTCCTGAGATCCTCCAGGCTCCAGGAGCCTCTCTCATCGGCTCTCTTCTGCAGCTCGGTTTTAATAAGGTTTAGTTTGTAGTCTGGCGGCTGTGAAAGAAACTTGTAAAACTTGTTTTTTGGATCATCGACCCAACCACGGCCCAGTGGTAGCTGCAGAAGCTGCTAGATTGTTTTTGGATCCACAATGCCATGCAACTAGGTTTCGATGTTTGATGTAAAACACGCTCATCGTTGACCTTGCTTAACACTTATTTTCTGTAGATCCGTATTATTAAACAATCTATTTGGTAACGACGGCATCTCTGGACTACCGCACAGACCCCTGTTCCTAAGAGGACTTTGTATCATTTGAGAGTTTCTGGTGATTTGGAACACACACATCCGATGGAAATTACGGGAAAGTGAATGGGACGCATTTATGGTTTAGAACTGAGGGCCAGAATGTCCAAGGTTCAAGCCCACTGCTGAGCCTCTGAGTAAAGCTCTTAACCCACAACGGCCTGGATTGTTCACTGTGAGGGTCATCACACACACCAAACACTACAATTTCCTACAATCTCCAAACTATAACTAATATAACTATTGTTCATATATGGCATTAAGGATTTATTTTTCTTTAAAATGCCAAAGAGAGCCATGAGAACGGACAGTATAGCTTCAGCAGAATGGGTTTAACCATTTTAAAGAATCTAAAATAATATTATGCATAAAAGAAAATCTACAAATACATAAATAAACACAACTAAGGTTCTGTAATCCAATGCAGGCTCTTCTTTCAGACACTTTTAATATCAATATAATCTCGCTCTTGCCACAAACAGCCGCAAATGCTGATTCAACATGACATCTAGTCATTAATTGGTGAGAGATAGCATCATTGTACACAATCTCATACATTTATAAAAATTAAGACTCCGTCAGATGCTAATTGACTGAATGTCAAACTTAAGGCGAGCGTCTATTGCCTCTAATTCCGTTTTTGGAAACGGCAACTGTGACAAATCAAAAGTAAAGCGGCCTATAAACTGGGTACTCGCCTCCCTGTCGTGTGTGCCTACGTTTACATCTTGCCAAAGTCTCCCAGGTACACAGGGCCCTTTCAGGAATGGGGGCTCGGTCTGTGTTTCATATAGTTAATATAATAATCGTAACTGATCTTAGAAATGATTTAGAGACTTCAAAAAACGCTTAGTGCTTCTCACCGAATCAGCTCGGGTTGATATAAACTTCTTAGTTATTATAACAGGCGAGTGAAAGTAAACAAACTTTTGTCTCATATCCTTTGTTTATCACTAATCCGCCTCACAATGATGAAGGACTAAGGGAATGTGACCTCTGTGCCACCTCATACTCACACCCCAGTAAAAAGTCATGACTAGGTTACTTGTCTCAAAGTTCCTGTTTGCAGAGGTCGCCATTATTATAAGCTGGAATTATTCTAGGAGTGATTGTAATGTCACGTCTGGACGTATCAAACGGCGCACAGTCTGAAAGAGCGTCAGCACCTCTGCTCATTTTAATGCACCGTTAGAAACTCAAGTTACATTCATTTATGTAGCGGCTATATAAAAAGTATTTCATAATCAATGAGGAATCTGACTGGTAATCAGCACTCGAGCAGTCGCACTCTAGACTAGAGTATCAGCAGAATCAGCAGAGCGCTACAGTTCTAAACGTATGAACCATATCTCAGAGCTTCTCTAAAAGAGAGTATGTTTTGAAAGTTTCAAATACTACGCCATTGAAAGAAGGCAGCTCTAGTAATCCAGCCTTTCCTGGATGCTGCTTTTGTACCAAACCACGGTTACCAATCACCTGTTTGAAATCACATCATTATTTAGCTTTTTTAATCGCATTACTGGCCCTGAATTTTCCCCATACCAACTTTTTTTGGAATGTGTTGGAGGCCTGAAATGCAGGAATTAATGTTTGTTTAAAAAAATGAAACAAAGGCGACCTGAACAAAAAGAAAACATGAAAACTCTCATCTTCCTTCTGTCTGCAATACAATCAAATTCAAAGGAAACATAAGAAACTGATTTTTGATTTCCATTCTCCTTTTCTGTTTCGGGGTTGTGCCTACTAGCTTGTGACCTGTAAATTCCACAATAAGTGAGGAGTGTCTTTGTATGAAATGACGGACGTAAACGAGATGAAAATGACGAGACGAAGGAAAGATGGAAAGGCCGTGTCGAGACTTTTCTGGTCTTACCTCGTATTGGCCTCGTATCGCCTAAGTGAAGAGAACGCAAAAAAAAAAAAACCAAACCCAAAAACAAAACAAAACAAAACCAGAGAGAGAAGAGTTAGCAAAAAAGAAGCGACGGAAAAAAAGAGAGAGCACAAAAATCAGGACAGGATTAAATAAAAGGAATTCTTCTCTGCAAACAGCAGCAGTGCGAGGACTGAGGTTAGTACGACGAAGAATACGACAAGGAATGGAAAGAAAACTTCTGAGAAAATGAAGGGCTTTTCTCTCTCTTCTCTCTACCTGAGCGCAGCTGCTTGATCCGTCCGTTGCTGCTGTTGATGTCCACAGGAAGAAAGTCCTTAAACCAGGAGATCTCCGGATCGGGATTCCCGCTGGTCGCGCACAGCATGGTGGCGGTCCGGGTTCGCTCCACCACTTTGAGCTGAGGGCCCATATCGATACTGGGGAACCCGGGAGGGACATCGTGCTCTGGAACACACAACAGAAACAACGGTTATTAAATAGAGGGTGGGGCGACCGTTCTTTCTCTCACATCTAATACTTGAGTTAAAGTGCCAGAGGATGGAACATTTGTTTATTTGTGAAGGCCTCTGGGAATTAAAATGCGCTTATCCAGCGCGACAACTTGTATAATCTTACAAGACACAACCCAAACAACTACTAATTAAGTGCCTTGCTCAAGAGTCCAACAGTGGCAGGGCTGCGGCTTGAAAACTGGATCTTATGCTCCATGGTCAACAAAGGTCTCCAATTCAGCCATCAATTGAATAAATCTTGACTTGATAGTCATGGTTGAGTCGTACAGGTTTTTTACTGGCCGATACTTTCTTTAGAGAGCAGGGTGACTGATGATCGATATTATAACGCCCATATCGCAACGTTTTGATAACAACAACAAACGAGACACCAAATTGCTGAATTTATTTAATAGAAACATTTATTTAAGCTTTAAATGTCTCTGTTAGCAAATCATCCATCCGTCCATCCATCATCTTCCGCTTGTCCAGGGTTTGGGTCATGGGTGCGGCAACCTAAGCAGAGAGACCCAGACCTCCCTCTCTCCAGCCACCTCCACCAGCTCTACGTTTTTAGTCTTATTGCTCTTAACTACATCTATTAACAAGCATCACGTTCTGGGCAAAAACGTTAATGTGTAAATTTTGGAAAAATAAACAACGTTAGAGCAGTGCATGTGGTAGCAACATCTTTTTGGTTTTAATCCCAGTTCTAGTTTAAGAGCAGTAAGGTGTAAAGTTTTATTTCCTCATAAACGACCGCACTCTCACTGAATGTTCTCTCAGCATCTCTTTGTTTTAAATTCAAGTTAAGACAAGTCAGATTTATTTCTATAGCAAATGAAGCATCGTCGCAAAGCAGCTTTGCAATTTCATCTTGTCTTCCAATATCTATCCCAAACTGTCCAAGCCTCGGGCGACAGTGGAGAGGCAAAACTCCCTAATGTTATACGGAAGAAACTCTGGAAGGGCCAAAACAGTCACACGAAAAGGTTCCTCTGTATTTTCTTGACTAGTTTTGAATATGGACCTTCTCTCGTGTCACACACTACGATAACTGCGTCCCTGTTGTGTGCTACATCGCTGTTAGCGAGTCACTTAAACCTCAGACAGACACACAGACAGACAGATACACAGACAGACAGACACACAGACAGACAGACACACAGACACACACACAGACAGACAGACACAGACAGACACACAGACAGACATACAGACAGACAGACACACATACACAGACACACACACAGACACACACACAGACACACACACAGACAGACACACAGACAGACAGACAGACACACAGACAGACACACAGACAGACACAGACAGACAGACACACAGACAGACACACAGACAGACACACAGACAGACAGACAAACACAGACAGACGGACAGACAGACGGACAGACAGATGGACAGACAGACAGACGGACAGACAGACGGACAGACAGACAGACGGACAGACAGACAGACAGACAGACAGACGGACAGACAGACAGACAGACGGACAGACAGACGGACAGACAGACAGACAGACAGAAACAGACACACAGACAGATACACACAGACAGACACACACACACACACACACGCAAAGAGAGACAGACACAAACAGACACACTCACACCGAGACTCTAAAGATTCCACGGAAAGGAAGGAAACTGGAGGAACTGGAAAAAATTTGAGATATTCTATATACTCCTATTAAATGCTTTACTATATATAACTGATCTTGTTTTACTATTACTTCTGTGGCTCGTTAGGATCTACTGAGCAGGCTTTATTTGCCACATATTTGCCATGATAAGCAGTCTTCTTATTGCACTCAAGCTGTAAGATCATGCTCTGATGTTGTTTTTTTTCCTTTAAAAATAGATGTATCACCTGCAGAAATGTGTCATGCATAGATTTCCACAGAGGATGTTGTTTAGAAAATCAGCTGTGGCTTTAATCTAGTTCTGAATTCCTTATATACTTTAGCTATTTGTTTCACAACCAGAGTATCGTCTAATTACAGTCATCGATAAAATCCCAGAGATCATTTTTTGTCAGAACTGCCACATGATAGTTGGTGAAACAACTTAAAATCATTTTAAATCTGCTCCGGCACATACAGGCTCTGTAAATCCCGGACGTCCCTGTCTGTCCATTCACCTCATTTGTTGGTTTTTTTTTTTTTCTTTTTAGGATCTGCTGTTCATTCGGCGAGCGGTGCGCGAGAATATTTAAAAATGTTGTTTGGCCTCAACATGGGCATTTGTGTCCGAACCCATCACAGAGTTCTTATGTGCAGAATCCTGATACACAGCTTTCTAAAGACTACAACCATCGCTAATTCCTGTTGTGCAAACACGAGCAAGGGGGCGATTTCTATACCAGTTCTAAGAACTAAACAAATATTCCTACGGTGCCAAAACGCCTTATGTGTACAATAGCATGGCTATTTAGTCAATACCTGTACACTACAGTATCCTTTATAACGTTACAGTACAGGTGAAATAACGTACAATTTTCCAGACCTTTTTGTGTGCTTGTGAAACAGGTTTTTTCAGTGTGATTATCCTGGTTAATCACAGGTCAAATAAAGGTCAAATTAAAAAAAAAAAAACACAAAGCAGACCTGTATAGTTTTATTGAACACTGGTGCTAAAGCTTTAGCCCACGTCTGTCTGTTACAGATGCAGAACGAGAGTGTGTAGCAGCGGTATCCGTGTAATGTAATGACAACACTACGCCTCATTAACGAGGCAGAAGGAACACTGTGTTTATTATTAAAGCATGCCCAAAACTCAAAAAAAACATGCTAACATGTCCCTGTGAGTCTGTGTGTGTGTGTGTGTGTTTCACCTTATTTGTTCTGCTAACAGACCTGAGTTTACTCAACACTGTCATATGAGAGGTCTCTTCCCTGGCAGGTGTGGACAGAAGGAACTCGGGCGTCCCTGATGTCGCACAAAAGTTTTATTACCGGTGCACAACAAAAATTATCCACACGAAATGCACACACACAGTGCAATAAAAGACGTCACAGGTACGGTCAGGTCCTGTTGTGCAGCACAAAAGCGTACTGGAGTACGTGGAGGTGGAGGTGGGGCGTCACGCGGCCATTTCTTGCAGGACTCTGGGCACTTACACTTCTGCCAGGACCCACAATGTCCCCATCATAGACTGCCAACCTAACCTTATCTCAGTCTGGTCCTGTTTATCAGATCCCATGCCTTTCACAATGCAGGGCATTCCCACATGGGTTAGGACAAAAGCCACCTATGATCACACCCATATAATCCAACACAGTCCCCATGCCTGATTAGGGTTGGGTACTGAAACCAAAATTCCAAGAACCAGCTATCCATTAAAAAGTACAATTTTGATTCCACTTATCGATTCCTACTAAAGTATTTGACGCTTCAAATACACGGCTGTGATTAATCACATTTTTTGACTTAACTTTGAGAGAAAATGGAAAGGCTACATGTTTGGCGTGTATAAAGGTGATCTGTTATAAAGCGGGTCACACCTGCAACATGCAATACATTTAAAGGGGTCGACCCTCTGTCCTCTCCTAACTCAGATACTGCAGGAGAGAGAGGGGGAGTCTAAAACACTAAACGTGGCTTAATTTACTAAAACAATGACCTACGAAAAGCAAACTTCTCTCAGTTATTACTGATTATACATAATACGAACTGCTAAAATAATGAAACTGTGATCCCAAAGTAAGAAATCACTTTCACATTAAGTGCTTTTATTGCCATTTAAACCTATTAGTAGTAAAATACACTTATTACAGGTTCATCGTTTTTTGGATTTGAACAGTAGGAACTGAAAAAAGTCTTTCCCAACACTAATCCCTGTATCATTACAAAGTGAACATATATCCGTTATGATGTGTGGTGTTAGGACCCAAGTATGCGGGATAGATGGAATCCCACGGCGTATAATAAGAATGGGGAAATAATATATATTAACTATAAAAAAGGGGAAAAGGGGAGAAAAAGCCCTAAATAATAAAAGGAACTAAAAAGGGAATAAAGTGCACAGCTGTGTCGCGTGCATGAAAACACCAACCTCCCCAGCTGGCCAGGGTGCGAAAATGCCGAAGCGCCAGGGGACGTCTCCCAAATCGCGTGGCACGGAGAGCTCCGGAATATCAGGGGCACGGAGCAACTCCGAAACGCCAGAGGGCGAGCAATAGCTCGAGCGCGCATATAGCATGAACACGAGTAAACCGCGAGAGGCGCCACAGCGCCAGGGGGTGAGCATAAGCTCGTACATGTAGCCTCATTTCTTTAGCACAACCGGGTGGCGAAACCCCAAGCAGGGGCGCGTCTCATTTTGAGCGGGTAGCGGACTAGTGTGAGGTTCAAAAGGTGCCGAGGACGGAACGAGCGTGAGCTCAAGGGAGCGAGGAGCGCACGGAGAAACCGGGTCGGAGCGCGCCGGCGGCTGGAGTGAAGCTCGTAAGGTAGGAACTCTAACAGTATCCACCTATACAGTCTCCATCACAGGCCCCTAGATCCATACCAACTAGTCAAACATGACCAAGCAGCCAGCTCACTCCAATTTATGGACTCCACTCCATCTCCAACACAGCATGGACCACAGACCGTAGCTACGTCCCATTTCAGAGGCTGCAAGACGAAAGCGTCATAGCGGCACGACTATGTCCCATCTTGAAGGCATTCCGAATCTAGCAGCCCCCACATGCTTCTGCATCACAGACTGCCCCACATGGGGAGCAGACATCACAGGTCTTTCCCATGTGATCCACGCAGACTGCCTCACTGTCCCCGTCTGTCCCTTTGCCCTGCGGCACTTGCTCATCTAACGCATTTCTTGACATTTCATGACTCATTGTTTTCCAGGTTCCCACCAGGTGATTGAAACGAGATTGCGAAGCAGAGAAAGCTGTGGTGAGATCCTTTGACGTGCTTGGAAGTAGAAGATAGATACGTTAGAACTTGTTCCAGTCGCTTCTCCACTGATGTGAAGTTCTTGCTCATCCTTACAACCATCTAATTAGCCTTAGCTAAAACGCCACCAGGGATTTAGTGAAACTTGATTGAAGTTCAAGCATTTTCTCAGTTCAGCACATTGCATTCTCTTTGAATGGCAATTTAAACAGCATAAACGCATTACATTAACTACAATCATGGCTGGGATGTTTCCACTATTTGCTTGAAAAGAGCTACACTGAGGATGGGAAAATAGTCTTTTCTATAATTTCCAATGATTATGGAATAGAGATAAACGATACATAATAATCATTATGCCACATTATATGGTTTTGCTTTGGCGGATCATAAATCCATCTTGTATTTACATATATTTACTTTATTAGGTACACCATGCTAGGACCGATTTGGACCCTTTTCCATTTAGAGCTGCCTCCAGAAACATTCCTTAGGGATTTTGCTCCATATAAACGTGATGATTTGTCGGCTGCACATACACGATGTGAATCTCCTGTTCTCAGATCCTAAAGCTCTATTCTCTATTGGATTGAGATCTGGTGACTGAGGAGCCATTTGAGTTACAGTGAACTCGTTATCATGTTTATAAAGCAGTTTGAGATGATTTTGGGAGGTGGAGTGTTATCCTGCTGGAAGTAGAAATCAGAACACGGCAACACTGAGCTTATAAAGGGGAGCACATGGTCAGAAACAATACTCAGATAGGCTGTGAGGTTTAAACGACGCTCAGTTGGTGCCAAGAATGCCACAGCAGAAATCGAGACTGATCAGACCAGGGGACGTTTTTCCGGTCTTCTGTTGTCCAGTTTTGGTGAGCCTGTGTGAACTGGAGGTTCAGTTCTCTGTTCTTAACTGACAGGAGCGACTCCTGGTGTGTTCTTCTGCTACTGTAGTCCATCCGCTTCAAAGTTTGACGTGTTTGAGCCTCTTTTTCGGATAATTGTTCTGTTACAGCCTAAAGGTGGCGCTGTGTGTGAAAATCTCAGTAGACCAGAAGCTTCTGAAATACTCAGACCAACGACCATGCCACTTCAGTCAAAGTCACAGAAATCACTTTTCTTCTCTATTCTGATACTCAGTTTGATTCAGTGTCTGAATACCTATATGGACCGAGCTGCTGCCGCGTGATTGGCTGACTACAAATTTGTGTTAATGAGTAGTTGATACCTAATAATCTGTAGTAAATTATCTTGGATTAATTGATTTCTTTTAAAACGTTTCTAAAGTAATGGTAATCCTGATATTAGTGCACGGTACAATACATAAAGAGGTTTGGATCAAAGTCAGGTTTTAAAAAAAGAAAAGAAAAAGAAGTGATTAACAGGCTCGGTCTCTGAAACACATCTCATCATTCGCACCTGTACCTTCTATTTGGCAAGGATCAGAACGTTCAACGACGTGCAGGTCCCGGCGGCTCGTTGGACACCAACCAAATTCGCTATCGGAAAACCAATCTTTAAAACTGGGTAGATGCAGCGTGTCATTTTCCTTCTTTATTGGAACCTGGAGCGATGAGGAACCAGCAGAGCAAAGAGTTCTGATCTGCTGTGAAATTAAATGGAAAGCGTTTGGCTTCATTTCCTTGCGCTCCACATCCCGAGCGGTATCGAATGACTCTGAGTGCAGGTGGAGACTTGTGGGGTTTCAGAGGAAAGCGTCAGTCATGCTAAACGACTCAAGCTTCACCTTCTGACCCTTCACCGTGCCAAAACCCGTCATTCCTGGCTAGCTTTTATTCCTTCTTTTGGCTCGGGTTTATTTTTACCTGCTTAACTGCTTTACCTTTTATTGGTAACGTGATGTTTGTTAGGATCTCTGCATTAAACCACACTGTTAGCATCACACACCTTCTTAAAAGGGTCTACACACCACCCTCATCCCCATATGTACCCACGGTCCCATGCTCATAGCCCACACTCACTGCACTTACTCACACATCTCACACAATGTCGAAACCTCCTTCAGTCCCTCACACTGTCCAACAAAAACCCATCAGTACATGGGCTCTACACCAATAACAGAAAAGAGGAAGATCAGGCAAAAAGAAAGAAAGAACAGACAGAAGGATGGACAGAAAGAAAGAACTGCGGCACTGTGGTAGCCTAGCGGTTGAGGTACAGGACCATGGGTCAGAAGGTCCAGGGTTCAAATCCCAACTCTGCTACAGTTGGGTCCCTGAGCAAGACCCTTATCCCACAATTGCTTGGACTGTAAGACTGTATTAATTGTAAGTCGCTCAGGATAAGGGCGTCTGCTAAATGACATAAATGTAAATGTAAGAAAGAAAACGTAGGAAGAAAATAAAGGTAGGAAGGCAAAAAAGAAAGAAAGAAAGAAAGAAAGAAGGAGAAAATGACAGAATAATAAATAAAGAAAGAATCCATATAAACAATACAAAACACACTAACCTTCAATAAGAAGTTTCAACCTTCAAAAAAAAAAGCCCAAAATATAGATCTAAGCTAATTCTTAAATAATATAATTAAAAGATTGTAAATGATCGTTTGACTTTTTGTTTCTGAAGTTAAAACGTTTCAAGATGTTACAATAAACCTTTTTATTGTATGTAATTACAAGATTAGAATCAATAAGAGCTTCAACATACACATCAATCCTAAATAAATGATGCTCAAAGTCTAAGACCATAAGGAAACATAATATAAGCTTAAATACTGTATATAAGATCCCTTTGGCTAAAGTTTTACGCAGTCTGAAGCTGTTTTCATATTTTATAGCTCAGCTCCTGCGTGCCCAGTGCAGTCCTGCAGGTAGCGGAGCAACAAGACGGACCACAATGGCACCTAATTGAATTCCCCTAGCTAAAGGAAATTCAGTGTGGCTGCGTAAAGTCGTTATTTAATGAGGCTTTGGAAGAACGATAAGTCCTCGCAGGCTTCCTACACGTTAATGCATTGTACTGTCTGAGTGTGGACAGGGGCCAGCAGAGGCAGAGGCTCCATCGTGCCAACAGCCATAAAACAGGCATGAGCTGCTGACAGAGCCCGTGTGTAATCAGCTCCATGGATGTGAAAAGAGCCATTGTTCTTGAGAAAAGTAATAAAATATACGCGCTTTATCTGATAACGGAGCTGAGGGTAAAAATCGAGGAACACGTTTTAGATTGACTGAAAAAAAAAAAAAAACAAACGCAAAAAAAGCAGCTGTACAAATTCCCTAGAAACCCTTCACACGCAATTTAAGCCGCATCTTTACCAATAATGCACCAGTTGTTTTTTTTTTTTTTAAACACATCATCCACACTTTTTATTGGCACTTTTAGGATCAGGATGAGTGACGTTTTCTTTTACAGGACTGAGATACCGAGCTTTTCTTATTCTTTATTTATGATAGGGTTTTTCTGGCTTACTTTTATTGTGTTTTTTGGGATGGAGAATGAATACTCGGTTACGGCTAGGTTGTCCCATTATTGTATTATTAATTAATTATTACTATTAATAAAAAATATCGAGGTAAAAGGAATTCAAGAGGTTTCTGCAAAAGACAAGGGAAAAAAACATGCATATAGGAAAAGATTAAAGAAAAGTGAAAGGGCAGAAGATCATGGCAAAAAAAAAAAAAAAATCGATAAAATCAATCACGAAAAGACGAAAAATCAGAAAATCTAACGTAATAAGTACAAAAATCTTATTTGTCTGTTAATATCTATTTAGTTTCAATTATTTGAACTAATACAACAAACTTAATTAGATAAACCAGCTGCTTTGAGGTAATGCTATGGAGAAGCAGAAGCAGGGAGAAGAAACAAGACAGAAGAAATCAAGACATTACAATGGAAAAATAACAAAATAAACATTTAAACAGAGAAATAAACAATCTAAAAATAAAAGTTGAAGAAGAGTCTGATGTCATCATTGCTGATGTCTCTCTCTCTGTATGTATATGTGAGTGAGTGAATGTGAGAGGGAGCGAGCAAGAGGGGTTATATCCTCCTGCCAGGTCCAATTATGGGGGCAGAGTAAGACTGGCACACAGGATAAATAAGCTAATCAGAACCCTGCTGCTGCAAAACAGCCCCCCATCTAAAGATACCTCTCCCTCTCTCTCTCCCTCTCTCTCCCTCTCTCTCTCCCTCTCTCTCTCCCTCTCTGTCTCCCTCTCTGTCTCCCTCTCTGTCTCCCTCTCTGTCTCCCTCTCTGTCTCCCTCTCTGTCTCC